>VWYH01005920.1:416171-478440 GCA_013399365.1 Pampusana beccarii
CCCCCAAACAAACTCCACCACAAACCAAACCAAACCCACGAAACAAAACAAAACAAAACCCCCACAACAAATAAGCACACCAAAACAGCACAAACCAAACCAAAACCACAGGAGAAATCATGGTGTTTTTTAGGCTTTCCTTTTGAATATATATTTTTGCAAATCCAGATTTGTTTAAATTTGCAACACTTTGATTGTTCTTAAGAATCTTCTGCTTGCAATTCTTGTCCAGAAAGACTGTGAGTTCTTTTTCTTTCTCAAAGTTTGAATTTTCCAGGAAAACACAATAAAACAAAACACAAAAACATCTCATCAAAACCAAACCCAAACCCAAACAAATCAAACAAATAAATGAACCAAAAAACCAACTGTAAATTCTGAAAAATTTGTCATGATTTTGCAAAAGTACCCTGCATTCCTGTACAACTTAGTGTGTGAATATTGTGAAAGTTAGCTTTCCTGAGCTATAATCCTGTGTCTCTTGAAAAAAAAACCCACCACAACAAAACTGTGATAAAATATGTTTAAATCAACCTTGTCAGCTAATCTTCTGCTTCCCCATCACTACTTTACACAGGCAAAACTCCTCCTGTCCATGTGCAGTCAGTTGGTTTAAGCTGTGGAAAAGACACGTTGCCAGGTCAAGTGCTTGATTTTAACACAGTCCTACTAACACCCGCTCCTTGCACTGACTGTCGAGAGCTCAGCCCAAGACATCCACTGTAATTTTTGTCCAAGAAATGGTTGCTATCAAAATTTTAAAATTCAGGATTTGGTTTACATTTTCCAAAGGATGCAAACATTGTCTTGCTATGTAGCGTTAGCTGTGGGCAGCAGTTTTAATTTACTATCCCCCATGGTGCCCCACATCTTGAAGCAGAGTTACCCTTGGAAAATATATTTAGGTGGGCTACGACCCAGCCATTGGATTTCTGCATTAATTTGTCTGCTTTGCACTGGACTCAGCAGACTGCATGGATATGCTCCTTATCTGAGAAAATGTACATTTCACAGTTTATTTATTCCTTGCCCACAGCTCTCCTTTGTGAGATTCTACTGTAAAGCCTTAATTTGAATTTCTAGTTTCACACTCAGTTCTCTGGAAACTGACTGGGCTGTTCCAAAAACACATCACTTGCGCTGCAGACGAGACTTCATGAGGAGTGATGAAACACTGTACCCCCCAGTTTTGGGATTAATAGCAAAGCAAATGCCAATTGTTCTGCCAAAAACCCCCATGCTTGTTTATAAATATTCCTTCTTTCCAGCTTGTAGATAGTGTGCATGAAAGTTATCTTATAACTACTTCTTTTCAGTTTTTGCTCCCTTTGATTCTGTGAGCTCATTAACAGTGACTGCAAATCTAATGACCTTTAATTCTTTAAGATCTAAGTTCTTTAAAAGGTCTGGCATGAAACCATCTCCAAGCAACAATGCTAAATATTAAATACTATAAGAACAGAAAACATGTGCCATTGGTTTTCATTGTGCTGATGGCTACTCAGGAAAGTACAATTTGCCCACTGTATTTTGAAGAAAGACAGTCAACTGCAAAAAGTATGAAAACAAAACATTGTGTTCTTTCCTGAAATGGAGAATACTACAATGGTAGAAAAGACTGCACCTCTTAATGCCTTTTTAAATATCCCCCATTTCTAAAGAAGTTTCCTTTTTTTCTTTTCAGTGTGTCACTGTGCTCTCTGCCCCCACGTGGCTCCTTTCAGGGGGATTTGGCTGTGCAAGGGGAAGGTGACATCTCCAGCGGTCCCAACCACCCCACCAGAAATTTCAGATCGGAAGAACTTTTCCTGTGACACTAAATGACAAATGCTCCCTCCTCTTACACATTTGCCTACAAAACCCTTGTGGTCCAAAAGAGAAGTAAGCTCCTTCAAACGTTGCAGCAGAGATTTAGTGACCTACCTGCCAAAGCAGCAAATGTGCTGGGGAGGGAGCACAGGGTGGCTACTGGAGTGGGGACATATCTTATCTCTGAGAAGGTTGTTTCCTCATGTTCTTCCAGTGAGGAATGAGAATATAATTTAAATCTCAAAAAAAAGTTTGCAGATTATTTATAACCCATCTCTTTAAACGTACACTTTTTCAAAGTAGATGACGAATGTGAGAATACAAATGAACCAGAGTGTCACGTTCTGTCATTTAGAATTATTTTAGCAGAAGGGGCATCTGATACTGATAATGATAAAAACTTCTACTTTTACCACCACATAGCATGCCAAAGATTGAACATACAGTGGATTCAAAGCAGAAACATTTAAGTTAGCCCTCAAAACTTCTGAATCAGCAGAGGATTGCAAAGAGAATTGCAGTTTTACTGCCTTTATGAGTTTGTGCTTCACTAATAACAAAAATGTGTACTTTTGGTGCTGGAGTGACAACTGGGTTAATGGAGTGCTGTGGAAAACAAAATATGAGGAATGGCATCATTGTACAGCACCACTCAAAAGTAATGTGTGGTATCACTGCAGAACAGCCACAGCAATTCTGTCTCTGAATTGCTTTTCTCTCAGAATAAAAAGAACAATAGCCCCACTATAATTTAATTTGTTTAAATTTAATATTATTCAATTCAATTCTTTTCTATTTCTATTTTATTCTTTTTTTTTTTTTCTCCTTTTTTCTCCCTGTCTTTAACCCTTTTCAGCACCGACTCCTGAAAGAAAGAGAAGAGGATCTAGAGTCCTGTTCCTCAAAGCCACCCAGGTACTTCCAGAACCAAAATGGTCTGGGACAGCTCAGCACACTCCTGCAGTGCCCCCGTGTCCAGCCTGCCCGGGGCAATCAGCGCCGGTATGTATAACTGGTCTCAGACCTCAGCACTGCATAGCGCCGGAGAGGAGGAAACTCTTGACCTGCAGATACGTACAGGAGGCTCTGCTAAGGATGGTGATGCCTGAAGCAGCAGCAGGAGTCAATTTCAGCTTCAGTTGCAGCCTCACTTTTCCTATGCCAAACTTCGTGGTGCTTCAGAAAAAAAAAAAAGAAAGAAATAAAAGAGCTGAGAAATTCATAGGGCAGCTCAATAAATTTTTAAAAGACGTGCCACCTGGTGCAGTAACCTCAATTTCTGTGCTTTTTTCCTATATGTGTATCCTTTCTTAGCCCAAGCTGCCTCTCAGATAATTGTGTTTTGTGGCTGACCAATGAGCTGCTTTGGTGTCTGCCTACTGCATTTCAATGGATTGGCACAGCACCTGTTTAAAAAGCAGTAAAATGTTTCAGAATAACTGTGTAGCTGTGTCAGAAAGATACTTCCTTGATGTATCTTGACAGCCTTGATTTGCAGTGATTAATAACAGTCTTTATTGTCTTGGTTGCCTCATCATGCACTTTGGATGTTTTCATTTGACATCATTTCTGTATTATTTGTACATAGCACTCCGTGTTCCTGCTCACACGCAGGTAAAACTTGCATATTTTATCATATGGTTACATCTTTCAACTGCCTCACAATGAAGGCGTTTTGCATGCAGGTCCAGAGTTGATTTTGTTTCTTTTTCAATGACAGTTTAGGGAAGCGGTGAGACTGATGTGGTTTTAACAAAAAACAGCTTAGCAGCTTGGAGTGCTCTGAAAAGCAGCGTCTCAGAAACCATTCTACTGAATTCTGACCTTCTGTAAAAACATGGAAACTGAAGGAATTAACTGTCCACTTTACTTTTTTTAAACAACGGGTGGCGCAATGAATGACGTGCTGTTCATCATATGAAAGACCAGAAGAGAGATGGGAAAATGGACTCCGTTTAAAAACAAACAGTGGCATGTGGTGTTTCCATTCAACAACATGGCACCCTGAGCACGACACTTTTGTGTGCTTGTCATTTTACAGCAAGGATTTGCTGCAAGTTTTTGGGCTGAACAAAAGCCCCTTTGACGCTGACCTCTTTGGAGCAGGACCTCAATGATCTACCCAACTACACCTCGTAGAGCACATATCTGCACAGAGCACCAATGACATGGAAAGAAAGAACTGGGGCTAGATTTTTTGTAAGGTTTCCTGATGTCATTTTTATTTCCGCAACACCTCTATCAGCTTGCAGCAGGAGACCCCAACCTGGTTTTGAGCCATCTGGTCTTGTGTGGTTTCAGGGAATAAGTCAGAAATGAGACTGTGTTGAGGCTTTGTTCTTCTTTGGAAGGCAGGAGTATCAATAAAAAATAAAGTGCCCTCACAGTAGATTGGGTAGCCTGAAACCAAAGCAGTTTCCCATATACAGAAACATACAGATACCGAAGAGGGGAAACACGCTTCTGGAGAATTATGTACTACATTCAGGTATGTTCTTGATTTTGTGCATCAACACAAGGAGGGACGGATTCTCACTGTGTGCATGCTGGGGCTTGTGAACGTTCCAGTCTACCCCACAGCACACATGTATGATGATTTAATGGGCCTTCTGTTTAGTTTATAACCCATCCACTCACCCAGAAGCAGAGAGTAATAATCACAACCCGGGACAGTTGCAAAGCATATGTGGAAGGCTTTTCAACCCTAAGGCTCTAATCTGTCCTGTTACCCACGACTGCCATGTGGCAAGGCTATTACCATCCCTGACTCCGAAGCACAGTTCATAAACTCCTTCCACATGGTTTATACAAACCCCTACAAGGCTGTGCTGCATTGTTCTGCAGGCACGGAGACAAATCAGCCTTTGCTTCCCCTCTCCTCTTGCTGAGCCCAGGAGAAAATTATTTGTCAATGCTCATTTATGAAATAGTAATTGAATTCTTTTTCTGGTGATTAAAAAAAATGACACATGTTGACACGTACAACCTAAACAAAAACAAAATGCTGACCAAACTAGAGTCATGTGGAGGGACCACTGTTACCTCCTGATGCAAACTACAGATTTCAGATGAATCCCAGATGCTTGCTGGAATACGCACAAAGAGGGCTGTGTTTATTTTCACTGCATTGTTATCTCAGCGGTATGTCCAATACAAAACGATGAAACTTACTTTAAAGCTATTTATCAAGAGAAAAAACAAACCCAAGGGCTCAGGAGTCTAGAAGGTGTCTTGACTGACAAATGGGAATTTTAATAGGAAAGATATTGAGAACCCTTTGAGTTTAGGCTCATTCTTGTCAAAAAGAATCTTTGTTTATTTTATTTACTTTTTTTTTTTTTTTTTTTTTTTGGGGTCTCTGTTCATACTCTGTCAGTCTTTCTAACTAGGCTCTAGCATCCCATTACAAGAAGAGTATGAGCACTCTCTGAGGAGGAATCTGAGCTATTATTTCTGATGTGCAACACATCTATGCTTTAAACTTTAAATGTAGAATGAGCACTTTGAGGTGAATTCAGTTGTATTTCAGTTAAAAATTTTTGGTTCTCAAAGTTTTTATTGAAAACAGAGGTGTTTGATTTAAAAGATTATTAAGTCTAATAACTAATTTTTTCCTATTAAAACCACGGCTTTTATGGAATTACAACCTACCCAACCCTTTCATTCTTCTGAACAAGTCAGGTTAACTGTAGAAGCTATAGTAAGTTACTTGCAAAACAGGAGTTTTGGCAATATGGTCAACCAAACTTAAAACATGTAGGGTCAGATCTCCTCCCAGTTACGACTGGAAGAGTTCTGCTGATTTGCACCAGTAGAGCAACTGTAAAGTTCTCTGTTATTTTTACCACATAGAGAAAGCAGTCACTTTTTTTCTTTTTTCTTTTTTTTTTTTTTTTTTAAATTCCCTCTCTACATAAACCCCCACCCATAACTTGCAAATCTGTTGGCCAAGGTTGAGGCTGGAGCGCACACTCAAGCACCAGGAATGCATTTTGGAGAAGAAAGCTTTTATAGTGGAAAGGCTGACATGCTACGAAGTATCCATGGTAAATGCAACGGAATAATGGAAAGGGAAAAGATGTAAAAGACAAGGTGTATTCTTAAAGGAAACTCCATGAGAAACTTCATTCCAGTTAATAACGAGTATTCCCAAGAGAAAAGCATTTAGCTTATTGTTTTTCTTGCCCACTAATACTTTACTTTTGAAAAACTAAGTGCAACTCCTATGTTTGGGGTTTTTACATAGGCACTCTTTGTCAGAATAGTTATTTAAGATGATTTAAGGTTTATTTTCTGTGACAAGAATGCCTGGTGTTCAATTCTTTCTTCCTTTTGTGGGATTTACAGTCAAGCTGCAGATTTTAACTCAGTCCATCTTCCAAGATTTCTGGAGCAAAGCTTATTCTATCGATCAGAAGACTGCTATGCTTTCTGGCTGTGTTTTTCCTTATTCTGTTTTCAGCTGAAAAGGTACTCATTATCCAGGTAGAGGAATAAAGAACTGCAGCAGTCTAGCTTCACTAGGATTTTAAATACAAAATCTACAAGGACGTAAACAAGCAAATGTTTGTTAGAGTAGCAAAAAACGAATAAGAATAGCCATAAGAAAGGTTTAAACCAGAAAAATATTAAAACCTACGCTTTCCTTTTCTGTTCAAAAGACTGGTCCAAGTCATCAGGACCATATTAAAAAGAGGAAAAATGTAAAGATTTGTAGATACAGTTACTCCTTTCTCTAGTATTCACTTTTAGCATGAACAATACAGCAAGGACTGTAATTCTGTCAAAATTTGAAACAAGTGTTTAGAAAATAATAATTCTGCATGTTTGCATTTTTGTATTTTGTGAATATAAATGAACCTCTGGGAGATTATAGTTAATTTTTACACAGATCATCAATTAAATTTTTGGTTTGACGAATACATTTTGTATATGTGAGTACTCCCTAGGGGGATAATGCTATTTATGCTCCTGCATTCTTTCACTTCTATTAAAAGACTGAACTAAATAGGGCAAGATGGAAGCATGTTCCAAGCATTACAGGTCTTAGCAGATCCGAAGTGTCCAAATCATTGTAAACTCTTGGGAGCACAAGTGACTGAGTTAAAGTCAGCCTTACACAGATGATTTTGAAAGCAGGTTGTGGGTCAACAAGCCAACTAACTACAGCTGCAGAAAAAAATCTCCAGGAGTTTGTAAGATGACTGCGCCTTAGCTGGAGAAAACAACATTATGGTGGAGAGACTCTGTCAGAGAGCTAAAAAGATTATTAGGGGACTGGTGCATCTTTCTGAGAAGGGAAGACTGATAGAGCTGGGTCTGTTCAGCCTGGAGAAGATAAGCTCAGAGAGGATCTTATCAAAGTTTATAAATATCGCAAGGGTGGGTGTCGAGAGGATGGGACCAGACTCCTTTCGGTGGTGCCCAATGACAGGATGAGGGGCAACAGGTACAGACTGAAGCACAGGAGGTTCCATCTGAATGTGAGGAAAAACTACTCTGAGGGTGCCAGAGCCCTGGAACAGGCTGCACAGAGAGGTTGTGGAGTCTCCTTCTCTGGAGACATTCAAAACCCTCCTGGACACATTCACGTGTGAACTGCTCAGATGAACCTGCATTATCAGGTGGGTTGGGCTGGACGATCTCCAGAGGTCCTTTCCAACCCCCACCATTCTGTGATTCTGTATTTTGCCTTGCTGTGAGAACTGGAGGAGACCTGCCCTTTTATTGCACTGGCAAAGCTACCACCTGCCAACCACCTCTTTGTGCTCCTGCTTTGTCCAGCTTCAACCAGCCTGAGCCATTTGTACTATGTCTTCGTGCTCCCACCACCGATGTGTAGACAAATGAGCCTTCAGATGTGACTCAGACAAGCAAACTTGGACAATGTTACCAAGGCAATGGGTAGGAGAGCCAGAAGATAACGGATTAGCAGTTTAAAGGAGTGGATACTCCCATTAGACATTAGGAGCATTTTCCATAGCAGTCATGGACATTAATGACACTGTCAATTACACCAATTAACAGCCTTCCATGGTAATGTGAATTATAATTAGTAGCAACATTTTGTTAATTAAAACTTGAATTAACCCCAGTATCAGCTAATTAAATAAGAACTGCAATCAGTTTACTTTAGAAAAAAATATGCAAAGCTTTTTTTCTCCCATCTCCCCCTACATTTCCTCCTCCTCTTTCTCCCTCAAGTCTGTCACTAATCATCACTCTCCATGGTGCCATTTCATACACGCAATATATCAGCCTTGCCTGTGCGGAAGGTTTCTTCTCCTATGATAAACCTGCTTAGCTGTACTATCAGCCCGCTGGTAGGAATACAGTGCATGGCATCAGGAGATTTTTCTGCTAGTGAGGCATACCTGACAGACAAAGTAAGGTGACCTGACAAAAATGCTTTCGCTGGAATAGCTACATTAATAATGCTATTTTTCTGTTGAGTTTGTTGTTATGGTTGTTGTTGTTGTGAACCAGAACAGAGGTGTTTGCTAAAGGTGGATATTTCCAGCCCAGACCCAATATCGTGCTATTGGTGAACTTTGTAGCGTTATCTTGGACAGAGACTTTCATCTGAAGGCTGAGGTGATGGGCACAGGGTTTTTTTTCTCTCAAACTTTTTCTGCCTTTGTGTATTTTCTTCTTGCATTACTGTCCTCTAGGAATAGCATTGAGGGGGCATCACAGGAACATCACACACCCTGCGTTCACATTCTGGGCCTGCCGCTACATGATTATGGCTAATTTATTCTCCCTCTCTACCAATTTCATCATATCTGAAACAAGACAGCGGTAACAAGGACATTTATAAAATGCGTTAAGACAGATAGAAGAAAAGTGCTATTTCGAATTTCTCTCTTCTATGCACTTCAGAAATAACTATTGAGTTTTATGCACTCTTCTTGTAGAATTACATTTTTTAACATAAAAAATGCAGAGTATTACAAATTTGCATGTAGTTATTACACAGAAGTAACAGGTACAAGAAGCAGGATTTTAAGATTTGCATAGTTAATATTCATTTCAATAAATATAATCAGCCAGCTTGCGCAGCTGTTGGCTCAGATAATTAACAGGTGTCATTAGTAAAACATTCAAATGGTCCTTTTTCATTTATTTCGTGTCAGTAAAAGAGTACAACTGCAATCCCTAAAAGATTACAACTGCCATATATTTCAGAAGAATATTGAGAGTGGGGAAGTCTAACACTTTTCAAGGATAGATTCTTCATTTTCCCATCAAAATATGATAAGTTTTTAATCCTATTCTTAAAAAGAAAATGCAACTTATATATTTGGGGACCTATTCCACTTAGCTGTAGTGCCTGAAATAAAGCACACAGTGAATGGAAGTATGAGGAAGGAGAGTGTGCTGTTCCAGGAGGAAGGTTTTAATCTTAGAAGCCATTTGGATACTATGGAGATGGTTACTATAACATCAAGACAGTGTCAGATAGAAGATGAGTTTCTCTTAGATGCTCAGGAAAAACCCGTATCACTTTCCCATCATGCCAAGAAAGCACAGCAATTAAATTGCAGACATGCTTGGGCAGATTCCTCCATGTCCAATCACAGGTCCACAAACACCAACAGCTGCCTGAGCATGACATCTTCTGTTTAAGCCAAGGTCTTGAAGAGAAGCAAGGACACAGGACTGCTGTAAAATATTAGAGGAGAAATTCCTTGCCGTTGAGGGCATGCTGTTTTCGAGAGCCAGAAAAATTCTGTGACCAAGTGTTATTTCTCTGAGAGCTTCACCCAAGTTTTGATCACGCTAATGTTACTGTCAGTTTATCCAAGGAGGTCTTTCATGGGAGGTATTGAAGTAAAGGTCTCATCTTACATTGGATGTACGCGAGAAGGAGGGAGCTGGCCTGATGGTGTGGTGCTCTGGACTGTCTCTGCTCCTGCTGACTACGGGAAGAAATATTTAGAGATCATTGTCAACATTTGTCAGGAAATTTGCTCTGATTTCATATTGCACCAATGCATCATGTCTTGAAGCAAAACAGCCTTGAGAGGATTTGTGTGTGTGGTTTGCTTTGCTTTCTGAGTTGGATAAACAGTTCATGAGTTTTCATGGGGATATTAATCTCTTCCTTGTCTTCCATTGCCCGTTTACACTAAAAGCAGTGGAATTTAAAGCTTTCTCACAAAATGGAAGTTGTCTCTGTGGTAGGAACAGGCAGATCTAAGCATGGCTTCTTTGTCAGTCTGAGCATGCACCTCATACTGTTTGTCCTGATGACAGACACAGTCTTTTCAAGCAATTATGCTTGATTTCACCCGTAGCCCAATCTAACATCCATTAAAGGAGAAAGACTCCTATTGATTTCATTGGTCACAGCATCTCTGTCTTTCTCTTCGTAAATGTCTAGCCCCTTAACTGGTTTTAATTCTGAGCTAAGATTCCTTACAGCGTGTTAAATCTAAGCATTTAAACAACCTCAACTTCGTGGGGCATAAAATTTGAGACACTATGAGTGAAAATGCACATGTAAGTGAGGAAATCAGATCTGTTCATCCACTACAATTATGCCCTTCACCAGCACTGTGGAGCTGGCAGAACTTTCCCTTAAATGATGAAAGGGAATTAGAACAAAGTCTGTCTCAAAATAATGAACTGTTTCAAAGCAAAGCTGAATTCCTTGAGGTTAAGCAGCAGTAAAATTGGCAATACGTACACAGTTGAGAGGTTTAGATATGCTTGTTGTTTTGGCTGATGTCCAATTATAAAAACATTGTCCTTGAAGCTTAGCAATTAGTGACGGCAGGAGTAATTCCACAAAGAGATTATGGCCTTTGGACAAATGGGGGGAAGCGGGGAGGAGTGGGGAAGGTTGCGTGCTAAACAACCTGCAGACAGCGAGTTATTTCATTAGACAGGTGTTCATTTTTCTGGTAGGATGAAGGATAAAGGAAAGGACTCTTTCACTTTGATTCACTTCTGAGAGCACATACAGAAGCTGTAAAGCTGTTTTAGGTGGCCATGCAGGTAAACTGTCCTGGTGCCTCTGTTTGAGACAGCCATAAATACCCCTCAAAGAAAAAAGTCCTTTCACAAGCTCTTGTGTGGTGACCAGACTGCAAGACTACAGCGGAAGTCAGAGATTTTAAGTTGCAACAGAGGCGATGAGAAGCCCCAGGTGGGCATGAAGGGCTGGGGAAGGGTGTGCTGGTGGTCAGCAGAGGCACAGATAAACTGTGGGGAAGGGATTTCAGGGTTCTTACTCTTTTCCACCCAGGGGAGCCTCTCCACACAGTGCTGTAACGCAGAACCACTTTGTCAGCTGTCGCAGCAACACCACTCCTGAATACCAAATTATAAGATATGCCCTTAAAAGGAAAACTTCCTTCTCTCAGGCATTAGTTTAGCTGGTCAGACACATCTAAGTTGGCCTCTTTCGAACAGAGAAAGTGTTACTGCAAAGACAGATGTCTGCAGACATTGGTGCAGTGGTGAGTTCACTCACCAGAGTCAGTGATCTCTGTTCTTCTCTTTGTGCATCCCTTTGTGGTGTGTTCTATTCAACTGAAGCACAAAATATGGAACACACCTTGGAAGACCAGGCCATCTGTTCTTCATTAATACACAGACTCACAGGACTGGCTGAAGTTAGGAACATTGATTCTGGGCCGTTGGGTGGTTGAGACTATAGAACTGGTTGACTCAAGCTGTCCAAGAGATGTCAAGACTCACTTGTGTTCAGGCAATAAAAGGAATGAGGCAGAAACTCAAGAGAACTCAGAAGCAAAGGGAATATACGGAGCTTGGCCTCTCTTTTTTCATGTATTTCCTTATTTCTATAACCATAATTGGGTATGGCCTCCTATAAAAACTTTACTTCTCTAGATTTTGGTGTTTGTCCGCTTGGACTTCAGGTCTATTTTATTGTATTAATCCACTATCTTTTCCTCCTGCCCTATGAAACTGGTTATTATTATCGTTACAATATTTATTTTATCCTGTGAAGTGCATAAGACACATCAGAGGGAAAAAACCTTGAGCTGTGTTGTACTTCCATGGAAGGCAGCATACCGTGCGCTTGCCAGTCTGCTGGGCCACAAGATGCTCCACAGGACTGGACCGTGTCTTTCTTACCTACAGATATGCACATATCTTGATACCAGCATACATCTGAAAATGTCAAGAGACAGTTAAATTTACCGGTCGAAAGTGAAGCCACCTGGATGTTGAAGACAGAATTAGTATTGGAAGTTGAAACAGTTAAACGAAAAAAACACAAACACTACATTTGTTCAGTTTTTAAAGTAATTGCGCCTAGTTTCAGCTGCTTCTATCTTCTTTGACATAATCTTCCATCTTTCCTACACCTTGCCCAGTGTGATTTTCAATTCCATGAGAGGTCACCACAGAGGAGTGCAGGAGTGGGTGGAATACATCAGACTGAGCGTCCATCTACTGTCTTTCAATGGTGACCTAAGTAAGAGTGAAAATTAGGGCAGGAGCAAATGTTGTTTCCCACAGCAGCCTCCTAGACATCAGCTACTTTCATCTCAGGTTATTCCTGGGTCCAACGCAGTCTTTGTGCTTGTGGTAAACCCTCCTCTTCCCAGAACTGTGAGCAGCTCTCAATCTACCCTTGAAACTACACCAACTTTAGAAATCCGTGATTCTCAACTTTCGGTTGGCATCTCACAGCTTCCAGTTTTGAGGGAAGATGTGTTTCACATCCAGATGTTCTGGTGAGGTTTCTTCCACTGCACAGGTGAGTTCCAGGACATGACCTGTCTCCTCTCAGCCAGTCTATATGGGAAAACTCCATTCATTAGTTATCGGCTGAATGGATGTATGTTACAAAATAAGCACCAATACGTTGTCACAAAGCACCGAAGGGGAGATACTTGGGTATTGCTAGATCCCTTCTGCCTAGGCCAGGTCTGTTGTGTCCACTCCAGATGCTGTGTGCCATGGAGAGAAAAGATAGGAAGAACCAATTCCTTGGTCTGTGAAAGAAACATAGAAAAAAAAACCCACAGTGTCCTGGTCTTTGGGCTTTAGACACCTAAACACAGGTGGATGAACAGGCTCCTTCTTAGAAGGGCTGGATTAATCAGTTTTGATGATGAAAAGGTGGAATCTCTGCAGGGAATTTTATCCTATTGAATAACACTTTTAGGAAGAAAAAAGCAAAGCTGGACACTTTGGATGGTTGCTGTCACAGCTGACACATGCAGATGTAGAGTCAGGATTTGTTCTCTGGGAGGTTACTG
Source organism: Pampusana beccarii (assembly GCA_013399365.1). Taxonomy (NCBI): domain Eukaryota; kingdom Metazoa; phylum Chordata; class Aves; order Columbiformes; family Columbidae; genus Pampusana; species Pampusana beccarii. Next base: position 429,224 of record VWYH01005920.1, read on the forward strand.
TTTTTCATAGCTAAGAGAGAAAGAATGAAAGATGTATAATACAGTGCGTCCTATTAAGGTTTCTGGAAGGGTTGAAGGCTGGACCTGCATTGAAAAAGCCTCTTCTACTTCGAATGTTACAGAAGCCCTTGAGAAAGTAATCAACACGATCTTCAAAGAAATTGCCACTGTTTGACAGATCCTTCCAGAGAGGGAAGAAGGTCAGACTACAGGAAAGAAGAGAAAGTAGATCTCTTGTTGTTTATTTTGAACACTATTTTAGCTTCTCGTGTTTCTGGCAGTAGCCAACCACATCTCAGGTATTCTCTTATTCAAAATCCTTTGACAACGTGCTTCTCATGGTCTTAGTCCAAGCTACACCAGACCTCCAGGTAAATCTGGACTACTGGCCTCCAGTGCTGTCAGTTTAATGACTTTCATTGGCACTGACTTAACTTTAAAATATCACACTCCTGAGATACATACATTTTATACGTCTGTATATGTTGAAACAGTCCTTATGTTAAATAGAAGGCTGTATAAAATGTCTACATCTGAACGATTATGAAGCTGACCCTATTTCATGACTTCAGATATTTTCTAGGTTATCACATATTTCAGACTGCATACCCACCTGAAATTAGTCATGATTTTTAAAGGTTGCTATTTCCCTTCTTATTTTTTTTTAATTAAAAATAGACCAACATTAGGAGCTGATTTTTTTTTTAATTATTATTTTCCTACCATTTAATTGTATCTAGAAAGCATTTACATTGTACAGAAACATACAGTATAAAAAAGTTGAAAAGACTAGTTGTAACTGCTACAGTGAATTCAGCATTTAAATGATGGAATAGGTAGCTATAATATCAACATCTGCAAAGGAACACAAGTCTATTTTTGCCATTGTTATTCCCATTTAGTGAAGTCATTAAATTATGTATCTTTCTAAAGGATTTGATATAGATTGAAATGAATCAACGTATGATGCAGAAGTTACTTAAGTTCAACATCTTATACTGCATGGAAATTTGGACATTATAATAGCTCTTTCTGGCATCCAAAATTTATAAATAGCTACCTGCTTCTAGTGATTTCTTAGGAGTGAGATTTGGCTTGTTCAATACATGTGTGTCAGCATCAGAGTAGATGGACTATTCAGGCAGACACATGTAAAATCTGGCACTGACTGAGTATTGGCTCAATTATTAAGCTCAAACAGAGTTTAAAATAACACTTTTGGCCTGCCTGAGATTCTGTAAAAGTCAAATGTCAATTATATAAGTCTTTAATATTAGGCATTAAATCCTCCATACCATGAGGTATAGTATAATAAACTATTTATCAGTAGAAAAGCATGACTCAAAAACCTCTGAGCACATACACAATATATTTTTATACAAGACATTAAAACATGCCTCTATTAAAAAACCCAGCAGTTTACTGTGGTTACAGTGTCTCAAGTATTATAGGATTATATACCACTCTGGAGCAGAAGAAAGCCTTAGGTGGCTTTGCATGTTTTGCTTTCTCTTTTCCTGGCAGTGGGGAGGGGATAAAACAAGCCCTGATTTGTTCAAATGCTGTAAAGGTAACCAAATCATCATTAAATTCCAGAGCCATTTGTCAAGCTCTGCTCAGACACAAAATGCAAACAAGACTGACTGCAAATTACATCCATTATGCTTTATCTCAGAAAAAAACGCTACCTCAGTAAAAGTACAGTAAGAGCCAAATAATAACTGTGCTGAGCTCTATGGCAAAACTGCAAGTGTTTTACCTTTTCTCCCCAGGTAAAATATTGAATATGGTCATTTTGAAAGAAAAAAAAACCTGAAAAAAGAGATATACAGACTCTTGTGGCTTTGCAAATGAAGAAAACCACTTAATTTTTTTTGCACGTGCTTATTTTCAAGGCAATTTTCCCTAAGACTGATGTTACCTGTTTGTCTCATGATTAATTTTCTTCATTTTCGTATTTCTGTAAATGCAATGGTTGGTACATTTTCCCTACTGATATGGAAATGCCTCCAGGTTGAAGTCCTGGCTCTAAGACGATCACAGCTCCCTAGTAGTGATCACAAACTGTTCTTCAGACCTGTGGTTGAAACTCAACTGAACCAGAAGGAGCCTGGATGCTGGGAGCAGGGGGTACAGAAGTGTGTGAAGTATGCAGTGCACTGGATAGTGAAGCTGACCACTCTTGGCTTAAGGTGAAGCCCAGGAAAAATCAGTCCTCCATCAGCAGAACAACAGGTCTCTGCAGCTTTGCTTCCAGAAATTGCACAGAGTTGGGAATTCGCCGGTGTGTAGGATTGCCTTAGCCTTACTACACCAATCAGGCTTTCTCCATCTTTCTCTTCAGTTTCAGAGATCATAGAGCTCCTCGGTTGTGGAGAAATCTGTGCTCTGTGTGCAGAACCTCAAGAAACAGTCAAAGTTAACCCCAGAGGCCATTTGTAGCAAAAAGACAGGAGCAAACGTTAACTGGGCCCAAAGTTTAAGTCTGGGGCTCCTCTTCTTTTTTTCATGGAAAATGGCAGAAAAAATAGATGATCGTTGACAATAATTTCACCTCTGAAACATAGCTGGGTATCATGTGATTGTAGAAGCAGGACTTATTTAAAATTAATTACCTTGCTGACTGGAAAAGAGGAATTTCTCCAGCTCTATGGCGCAATTGGTTCCCTCCGCGGTGTGCTATGGTGGGTCGATGGAGTATTTTTGTTGAGGAGACAAGCCTGGTTTTCTTCATCAAAGCCAGGGCCTGTTTGGTCTGGTGGGAAGCACCCTTCTCTCTCGGGCTGCTAATAGCTCGCTGGAGCAACTTGGCCAGGGCTCTGGTGGAATTCGGGTGGAGGGCCATTCCACTTGAGAAGTTTCTCATTGATGGAGAGGAGACTGTCTGTGCTACTCAGCCTGTGGATGCTTCCCTGAGTCACCCATCACATAAGGATGGTGGTCCCACTGGAGACCTCATGCCCAGTGGACATCTCGATGCCCTGGCTCTCTTCAGGTGCAAATTTCCTGGGACAAACCAAAGGTGTGATGATTCTAACTCAATCTCTTTTAAGACTATGATTTTTCTTACTTGTTAGTGTCCAGGAGACCACATTCCTTGTTTCTAACCAGTTATAAGGTGGACATTTTAGCAGGGTCTGTTGCGATAGACCAGGGGGTGATGGTTTTAAACTAAAAGAGGGGAGATTCAGGCCAGACATGAGGAAGAAATTTTTTACACTGAGGGTGGTGAAACACTGGCCCAGGTTGCCCAGAGAGGTGGTGGATGCCCCATCCCTGGAGACATCCCAGGCCAGGCCGGACGGGGCTCTGAGCAACCTGATCTGGGTGAAGATGTCCCTGCTCACGGCAGGGGTGGCACTGGATGAGCTTTGAAGGTCCCTTCCAACTCAAACTATCCCATGATTCTATCCTATGATTCTATAAAGCCTGCAACCCATATTAACTGAGAAGCGAATTTAGCTTCAAACTCTTCCCAACTACATACCTAGGTTTTGGTACAGGTTGTTGCGAATGTTTTTTAATGGCTTTGGCTGTTGGAAGGTATTTCTGAAATACATCCCAACTGTGCCATATGTACTCAAACAAAACATTCAGACCTGTTCTATAGACTTGAAAACGAATCTGGAAAGAAACTGTGACCTGCTAAGTGGAAATTACAACTCTTGGCTCTGCCTTGAAAGTGGACTTGCTGAGAAACAAGACAGAACGCCAGTGTCTGTGTGTGCAGGCACCCTGAGACTCCCCTGGCTTCCCTCCACCCTCATGTTTTCAGGGAAGTGCTTGTGCCAACACAGGACTGCTTTCCCATATTTATGACTTTTTAATGCAATGCAACATCGTGATCTATGCACATGGAGCAGTAAAACACGAAGTTAGAAGAGCACGTTGCTCTGCACATGGACTAGACCTCTGGGTTACTATAGCGTTTCTCACAACAAGCCATATCAAATGCACAGAGAACAGCCTCAGAGCAATCGCCTCTCCGGGCTGTTCTCAAAATGTAGTATCTGTTCTCCATTCTCACCTTTGAGTATCTCTGCAGAGATCCCATGCAGATCCAGCTGTTGAATCATGACTGTAATTAACTATCCTGTTGTATATTTGTAGACATTTGTAGTAGCCACGAAAAGGAAAATGTGAATATATCACCTAAGTGGAACAGAAATGCATGTCTTGTCAGGCTTTCTAGCTGTTTTTCCCAAGCTACATTTAATCTTGGAGGAAAAAAAAAAAATCTTCATTATAAATCAATACATACCTCATTAGAACAAACTGAGCAGTTGAACTAATGACTTGCATTTAATTGACATAACTGGGTAAAGGAAATTAACAGTGTACCAGAGAAGTATTGGATTACCCAATGTCATTAATCCTTTCTTTAATAAAGGAGCTTTGGAAAATTACTTTGGGAACAAAAAAATTTACAACGCTAGGTTTACTCACTGTTCTTACCAGTTTAAAATTTCAAGTTCATTGGCCATTATTGTTATGTTAGACAGGCACAGAACTCCTTGTAGGAGTGATATATAGAGGGGTGAGATGGAAAAGCTAATTTCTGACTCTCGGAAGATCAAGGATTGTGACAGAGACACAAAAAAGCAGCAGCCCAGCAAACTATGTGATTAACTGTGCACTGTGGGCTATCGTCAGTGTTGTCAGTGGGACTGATCACGTGTGTAGTTAAGCACAGCCTAGGTTTTATTTTTGCTTCTGTGGGAAATGGTCACTGAAGTGTTATTGATCCTGTAACATAGATATCAAGTTGAGGCTCAGTATGACTGGTGTCTTGCTCATAGGAAATGTGGAATCCAGTTTCAAGCTGGTCACTAGTGGAGAATCCTGCAGTAAGTGCATTTAAAAATCTTCTAGTGCTTATGGTCTGCAAAGTTGCTAGTAGAAGAGCTAGTGGGACATTGTCAAGCTAAGAATTCTATTTTAAAAGTTTTTATTTAAATGACGTTTATCAGAAGATAAATAACCCATCTTATAACAAATACTTAAATTACGTGCTGACAACAGAGTTATTAAATTCATTACATAAAATTCCATAAAGAGCATTTATTAATTTAAATAGTATTTTTTTTTTCTCCAAATCAGCTCACAAACATCACTCATTTTCACATCCTCCAGTGGCAGCGGCCATACAGAGCTTGTGAATGGGATGATTCTGAATTTTCTCTCTAATTACCTTAGCTGAAATGCACCTCATAAAGGCATGATCTCTCAGCAGATGTGCTTCTCTGTTAGTGTTAAGCCTATTTTACATCCTAAGCTCTCTCTTACGCCTAGCAGTTGTGGACTTGTTTACAACTATGCAGACAAGTGTAAAGTTCAGACCTAGCAGAAATAGCTCATTTTGGCATTCTCCATGTTGACACAGCTCCCATACGCTAAACATCTTAGCAAGATTAAAACAGTGGTTAATTAGAACATTGACACTAAAATGAAGTAGCATATATGTTTATACGTTTACAGTTGGACTTGAGGATCTTAAAGGTATTTTCCAACCTAAATGATTCTACGATTCTGTATTCAATGAACTGGAAAAAGGTTTGATGCTGCATTCCCAGCACAGCCCCACCTTTCCCTCATGCACTTTTTACCTCTCCTGTCACCCTTGTCGGGGGAACTGAAATACTCCATGTTACAGAGGAGATGCACACCACAAGCTGTTTGCTGGGCATCCTGCTATGGCTGCAGTGAAAGCTGAAGTCATAGAATCATATAATTATTTTCCATGGAAAAGACCTTCAAGATCATTGAGTCCTACCATTAACCTAGCACTGCCAAGTCCACCTCTAAACCATGTCCCTAAGAACTTTGTCTACATGTCTTTCAAACCCCTTCAGGAATGGTGACTCCACTGCTTCCCTGAGCAGCCTGATCCAGTGCCTGACAACCCTTTCTGTGGATAATTTTTTTCTAATATCCAATCTAAACTTATTCTTTTCATCTTTTCACTTGTGACTTGGGAGAAGAGACCAACACCATTCATGCTACAACCTCCTTTCAGGTAGTACTTCAATAATCACAGATCTGCTGCCTATTGAAACCTCCTGCCATTTGCAACTCTACCCATCAGGAATGACATTTACTCCTTTAAGTTTACTGTAGGGAATGCTGACATGTCTAGGAATTGTTGTATCGAAGGTGTACTTATAGCAGATAGATGGAGGAACATTTGTTTAGGAAGACACCAGAGAGCCTTCATGTGATTGAGCAGTTTCAGTGCATGCAACCTGATTTCACGCACACTAACTTTTTGTAAATTACGTGAAAGGCAAGGGAGGCAAAGACTGGCTACCAAGGTTACCAGAGCACCCTCCTCTCCAGCACTGCAATGCTTTCTCCTTAACAGATGTGATTTGCAGACCCTTTTGAAGTAGGCAAGCAGTCCTTATTCCCAAAGGATAGACAGTAAATGGAGACATTGGCTATATTGCTGGGAGGGTTTTACAGGAGTATGTGGCAGTACAGGCCACCTGAATTATGGGAAGAAACGTAAAGCAAATTGTGGCAGGTGAAACTAATTTTCCTCCAGATTTAATACTGAAAAAGGACACCAAGCTTCTAGAATTTTTTTTTTTTTTAATAATCTTGAATTCACATCTTACCTTAATTATATATGTTGTTATTATATTGCAAGATAAGAATTTTGCTTTATAAGTTGCTGAGTTGTTTTATTTTTTTAAAAAATAATTTTTTTGTTGTGCTCATGAAATACCAGAATAAACACTTTTCCATTTTGGTAAGTAGTTGAATTTCTTACTGTAAAGAATACTAATATATAATTCCATGAAAAAAAAAAAAACAAAACAAAGCAGGAATATTTAATTTTTTTTCCTCCTAATTTATATGTATTTTTAAATTGTTAAAACAAAACTGTTCTTTGTGAGGTTTTTACAGCATTCATAGTAAAAAAAAAAAATGATGCTTTCAGGAAAAAAATGAAGCAAACCCAATAATTACTGTTTCTAACAGGCAATGTCAAGAACAACCACATTTTTCCATAAGCATTCATCTTGTTTGATGTTATTCTGAGATATGGTACTAAAACAAGTGTGACAGGTGTGGTTCTTATGATACCAGATTAAAAATTCAGAAGCCTAAAAAATTGCATTATGGTACTAGTAGATGTATCCAATTAGTGAGGCCCTCATTAGACAAAATGTTTGACTGCTAAGAATTTATTAGCTATCTTTTTACACTCAGTAAGAAATTTTTCATTGTCTCAGATATTAAAAGCAGGATCTCAGCAGCACATATTGCAAAAATCTATATATTCCTGCCAAAGTAGATGCAATCTACGTCACGGAGTCTCTTCATGCAAACGAACTCACCTTTGTTTTCCCCTATATATCAAAGACCATACTCTGCACTTTAACACATGTATACAAACTTCGCACAATTACAATTTGGTGAGTATGTATTCTTGTTAAAAATACTGCTTACTCAAAGCAGACTTCTTGGACTGCTGCTTACTTGGAGAGATCCAAAATAAATATACCCTAACTCATGACAGTCTCATGCTGTATGATTTATAACAGTATCAAATGGATGAAAAAAGATCCACTATTTTCATTTGATAACAATTCTTGATGTTTCCTAATAAAAACAAAACCAATCCCTACATTGTATTTGCTAATCACACCCAGAGTGTTGTTTGCTCAGTTCACCAACTCACATTCCCTGGGCTAATAAGAAAGGCCAGAAAGAGTCAGGCATTGATTAAGCTAAGCAATTTGCAAACAACCCTCTAGTTGAAAGGCAGTCAAAATGTGAAGCAAGCTTCAAGAAAATGAAGCTAATGTAACAAATTACAGTTGTGAAAAAAAAGCTGAAAACTCTAGAAGTGACTAATTGAAGCAAAAGCTGAAACTACTTCTTGACTTTTGTTGTCTCATGTAGTTTGTATCGCTAATCATGTAAACGTAAGAAGACCTTTAAGGACAACTTCTCCCTTATTTATCAGGCTAAAAAGTTCTTAGAGCATTGCTTTGACTTTTTCCTCCACTTGCCACTTTCAAAATATCAATAATCATGATCCTGGTCTTATTTTACTAGAAGGCTGATGAAAAAATATGTAGGCATGTTTTTTCTGAGCACTGACATTCGAGTAAGAAGGGACATAGGGGTGCAAAAATAAATGTTATTTTTGTTGAATATCCAGTGAATAGGGAATGAACTGTTAATGTACCCAGAAAACAAACAGATCAACTAACAGCCTCTTTCTCTCTTGCGGTTTCTTGAATTTGACTTCCTCCGGTTTGCACTGTCAGTATTTCACCCATTCCCCATTCAGCTGAAAGTACTCTGAAATATGCTCTAAAATTCTGCCTTCCGCTGGTGGAGTCAAAGCACAAATAATTTCACCAATACAGCTATACAATTAAAAGCTCTGATTTTGCATTCAAGGTGTAATTTGGGTAGCAAACCCCATTGAATAAGAGAGAGCTTACTAGCCCCCCCTGCTTACACATGGAGTTTGACAGTTTGCCACCGTACCTAAAACTGACAGATTATGGGAGCTACACTCAGGATTATTCTATGCCACAGGATGCAACACAAAGCCAAAGCTAAGGTAGTGGCATCTCCCAGAGGAGTTCCCAGATCTAGCAGTAAGTAGCTAGTTAAACGGAAAAAGATACCAAAGAAAATACTTGCTTAGGAAGACATCAGATACACTTTGACAAGCTGGAGAAGTGGGCCCATGTGAACCTCATGAGGTTCAACAAACACCTGTGCAAAGCCTTGCACCTGAGTCAGGGCAACCCCCCATGTCAATACATGCTGGAGATGAAGGGATTGAGAGCAGCCCTGCAGAGGAGGACTTGGGGATACTGGGGGATGGAAGATCAGACGTGAACTGGCAATATGCACTTGCAGCCCAGAAGGCCAATCGTATCTTGGGCTGCATCAAAAGCAGCGTGGCCAGCAGGTGGAGGGAGGTGATTCTGCCCCTCTGCTCCGCTCTGGTGAGACCCCACCTGGAGTCCTGTGTCCAGCTCTGGAGCCCTCAGCACAGGACAGACATGGACCTGTTGGAGAGGGGACAGAGGAGCCACCAAGGTGATCAGAGGGCTGGAACAGCTCTGCTGTGAGGACAGGCTGAGAGAGTTGGCTGGAGAAGAGAAGGCTCCAGGGACTCATCTTATTGAGGCTTTTCAGTGCTTAAAAGGGGCCTGTAAGAAATATGGAGACAGAGGTTTTAGCAGGGCCTGTTACAACAGGACAAGGCGTAATGGTTTGAAACTAAAGGAGAAGAGATTCAGGCCAGACATGAGGATTTTTTACCATGAGGGTGATGAAACACTGGCCGAGGTTGCCCAGGAAGGTGGTAGATGCCCCATCCCTGAGACATTCTACTCCAGGCTATATGGGGGTTTAAGCAACCTGATGTGGGTGAAGATGTCCCTGTTCATGTCAGGGGCGTTGGACTAGGTGACCTTCGAAGGTCCCTTCCAGCCCAAACCATTCTATGATATAGCAGCCATATGGGTTTAAACAGAAGATTATAATGTATTTAGGACTGTACAGAATGGAAATATCACATCCAGAAGAAATATCAGGGGGAACCAAAAAGTTGCATTGTTTGACCTAGGTTTGCAGCCAAAGTTTTAAGTAACAACTTTGCCATCACTGAATAGGTGCTTAATTCCATGCATGGTTCTGTTAAGGTTTTCATGATCATAAACATTTGCAGGATCTAGGCTAAATTTTCAGCAAAATAAGTCAAGCAACTTGTAAATTTTAATTTCTGTGTAGAAATGAACAAACCAAGCAGAAATATTGAGAGAGCCTCCTGTGACTCTCTGGGTTGTGGTTATGCTGTATTTCTACATTGCCCCACAAAACTGGCTTGTGTAAGGAGGCTAAATTGGAGAAAACTGAGCTCTCCTTCTTGCTCCTGCACACAGGAGGGCCCACCCTGCTGAAAATGGAAAGGGTGAAAGTAGAAATGGAAAAGTTGAATGTGGAAATTGATTGCAGAATACTGTTTTGATCAGAAGTGTTCAGCCATTGTAAAACTGCCCCAGATCTCTTTGTTATCTTCTTTGCTTTAGAAAAGGTGCAAAGAGGGCATATGCATGCATTTCCATACATATATATGTACGCTCCTACTCTTCCAGAAACACTATATAGCCCATGCTTTTCTTCTGGGATATTTCAATTCTGAGGAACAACAGCCAACTGAAGGATAACTTGCTGGTGATTGACCACCTTCTGTGATAGTGGGGAACAGGAGCCCACACTTTTAGCAGAGTTTGGTATTGACTACCATTGCAAAGAGCACAACCCTTAGTCTTCAGCAGAGGAGATTCAGGCAGTACAGTACAACCTACAGACTTTTTTTCCACAGCAACTGTGTACCAGCCTTCAACACACAACCAGTGCCTGAATAATATTTGACGAATAATAACCATATGAGAGTGAAAATTAGTGTCACTGGTAGCCAAAGAGGGAGGAAAGAGCGTGCAAGAGTCAGATTCACTGGGCTTTCTGTAATGGTTAATGTGCAACAAAACCAGCCTTGACTGTTCCGTCAATGTCCCACTGCAAATCAAAGCTTCTTTCACTACACTTACTGAAGAATACCCCCTCACTGTACTGCGTGCAAGGAATTTGTACATAGTAAACTTATTTCTGAGGTAATTCCCAATCATCAGCAACAAAGCTCTGTACAAATATTCTTTCCCTCTGAATTTCAAGGCTGAAATTGTAGCTGCTTCATTTTTTTTTCAAGACAGACGCTCAAAAATATGCTGGTAATTCAATGCTGTGTCAGATGACTTTAAAGGTTTTTCCAGCTCTTCCCATTTCTATGCAATAACGCATTAAATAATTTCTCTCAAGATAAGATCAAATGTGGTTAGAAGCTAAAATTCTGTGTTTAAATTAACCCTGACCTCTTTCTCTTTTTGTCTTCAAAAAGTCTGCCGAATTCTTCTGACTATCATACATTTAAAGGTCCATTTGTCATCAGTAGAAAGTTGTATAACACTGAATTGTACTGCTTTTTTCTTCTCTCTTAAAGGAGACAAGAAAATATTCTGGTGCCAACAAGAATGTGCATGCAACATGAGATGGGGGTGGGGATGGAAAGCTTGTTATTTCTATAAAACAACTAAGAAAAATTCTCATTTCAACAGATTGAAAGTCCTTATGTCAACTGAAGGTGCCAAGACTTTGTGGCATATTTTTTTCCTAACATTGTAAAAGATTAGTCCCTTTTCCATTCCATAAGCCTAAATATATTTTTATTGTTTTTATAGGGTTTTTGCCTTTTTTTTTTCTTCTCTTTTTCCTCAAACCCTTTTAAGAAGGAATTATCTAAGGTTTTGCTGAAAGATTCCTAGAAATCTCAGACATGTTTGTTATGAAGTTTCACAGCTTACTTGAAGAAAGTGGCAGTTTAAGTATAAAGTCTTCTTTTTGCCCAAATGTTCTTTGTACGCTGGAGGTAAATAGAGAGCAACACCAGCAGATACAAAGTAAACAGTTAATAAATATGATTAAAACCCTTTATTCTGCATTACTTAGATTTTGCCCTTACACCTTGAGCAGATTGTCAATTAAGTGGAGAACACAAAACCCACGTCCTCCCTCAACCCTTTCTTATAAATATATTAGAAATATATTAGAAAAAGGGCTGAAGGTACAGCTTGCCATACAGTTTAAAAAGCCAATCCCAACAGCAGGGCATCTGGGTAAAATAGACCAGAAGAGACACATCTCCAGGGACCTGTAGAGTTTGTATCTAGCACATCACTAAAGCTTAATGCAATGTGAGAAGGATACAAAAAATTAGCCTCTTGTGTTATAGAAGAAAACCTTTATATTACCAAGCTTTCTGGTGAAAAGCTAAATGTGTCCATGACAGCTGAAGTGATAAAGGCTTCTACATTAAGCAGAAATATTTTGTTTGATTTAAATAGGCTGCTAGACCTTTCAACCGAAAAAGAAAAAATGAAAATCTATTTGGGCTAAAAATCAGATATTTTTAGACTTCGGGTGCGTAAAATTTGAGGCCAAAGTAATAATTTTGCATGACACATTTCTTATTCACAGAGCAGCTATTTGAGGCTCTGAAGTCTGATCGATAAACTAAATTAAATTCAGGGGTAACTGAAAGGAAAATAACTGTCCTTCACTTCTGCTACTATAGATAATTCAGTGACTGCTGTGAAAATAATGCCACCTGATAGGAGCAAAGGTGAGGGATAGGGATAGTTCTGTTAAATCATATATAACATCCAGAAAAAGCTGTGTTCTTGAAGCAGCCTCTCTGGCCACAGTTATTATCCATGGACCAAGCAAGATGCTCATTTAAAAGGCCATGAAACAGACAGAAATATGCATAAGAGTGCAGAATAACATGTTATTGAAAGCTAATAGAGAAAACCCTTATGCAACAGAATTGGTCATGAATTACACTGATGCTGCAATTAGTTGTTAGAAGGAATCTCTACTATTTGTCATATTAAAGGAAATAGTGTAAGTCACCTCTTTTTCACTCTGCCTTAAATATATTTTAAACTTAAGCCACTTCAAAGACCCACAGACCTCCAAAGACCTCACGGACCTCTCTCCGCATGGAAAATATGAAACTATTGAGGGGGGAAACCTCAAAAATTTATTTCTGTCTTCAGACAGATTCTGTCTGTAACTTACCCTGGCTATAGAACTATGCCCCTCCTGGGACCACAGTGGGAAAATCCCACACTCCATCTCCCCTTTCCCTCCCCATCCATTTCTGTCTTCTGCCTCTGATGGGAGAAGGGCTGAGCCTTCATCTTGGTCAGGAAGATAAAGTGATTTCATTAAACCAAGGTAGACTCAACATTCCCCTCACATTCTGCCCCAGCTCAACAGCAACGCAGGTACTACACAAAGTGGGGTGCGTGCTAGAAAGGGTTTGAGCACAGATGTCTGAAAACCTTTTTTTAATGTATTTATTTATTTATGTGTTTGCTTGTTCGTTTTTCTCTCTTTGTCCCCCCCCCCGCCCTGCCCCTCCTGCCCTGAGAAACAGCGCTTCCTCAACACAGGGATATATTCTATATATTCTTCGTCACTTGCATGTGTTTTACCATCAAAAGTACAACAAGTATGCCTGTATATCCCGTGTATCCAAAGCTGAAGTTATTTCTAACTGAGAATTTTATTGTATTATTCAAAGTGATGTTTTCCTCATGTAATGGAGAAGTAAAAAAGAGAAAAGAGGGAAGAGAGAAGCAACAAAGATGAGAAAATCTCCCTAGGACGTCATTTCAGTGAAAAGAAATAAATTTGCCCTTTTCTGCCTCCTTTACAACAAAAACATTTAAATCTTGACATTTTCTCATGGAACATGACATCCGCTTTCTGACCAGCTCTAGATGGGATATCTTGAGTGGCTGTAAGCCCCGGTGTAGCACAAATCACAAAAAAGACTCCTTGCCAAAGTAGATAAGGACGGTGCCCTTCAGAGGACTCAAGGCTGCTGCAAGGGCAGGCATGACGAATACCCTGACAAGGGGGACAGGAAGATTGAGGAGCAAAACTGTGGACAGTGCAGGAGCAAATTGGGAACAGGGGACCTCGCGGGCAGCCTGAAGGCAAAGCACTTCAGAGCTGCACCTCATCTCAAGTGAGAAAAGTGCCTCTGCTGACCCTTTCCAGCCATGACTAGGTTCACCATCAAGTGCCAAGGTCTCCCTGGGAGCATCACACATGTCCAGCTCACTGCCTCATGCACCTCAGCCTGGGAGCAAGTAGCAAAGCAGAGGTCCCAACTCTGAAAAGGCATTAGCACATGCTATTTCATTTAGAACATGGTCATCTATTTCTGCCTGAGCACAGCTCTTCGTTTTCTTTCTGTTCTTGATGATACTCGAGAAGTTCAAAAGTCCTTTCGCAGAAGAATTTGAGTCCTTCGGGGTTCATTGGTGTCATGTCTCCTGCATGGCATAGCAGAAAGCCCGTGAAATGAGGTAGAAGTGAAGTATTAATCATCGGAGAAAGGAGGACTGAGTGGAAACAGAAAAACCATAATTTATGAAGTTACTTTATCCCACAATACTTTCCATATGCTTATGCTCAAGGAGAGATTTACAGCGTTGTGTGCAGTCTTACCATTACTGAAGTACCGACCCTGAAAACAAGTAGCGTAATTTCAGTGAAACGGCTGCTGTCTTTCATTGGCTCTTTTCTGTTCTTCCCCAGCTAATTTTAGACCACTGCATTCCTATCCTACACCTTGGCTGCATCTCCAGCTGCTGGGTGATAGGGGATGCAGGGAAGGACAGCGCGTCCTGCGAATGGGCCATGCAGTGATGCTGGTGGGCTGCACCCCTGCTCCAGGGTGCTGTCTGTTGGTACACACAGGGCCGAAAAAAATAAACCAACACCCCCGAGATTTAGCTGGGACAGTGAACAGAGAAGCAAAAAACTTCTGTTCTCCCTCTCTCAGTGTGTTGACTACTGTCTCATCTGGATGCTCATACCAAGCTTTCCTCTTACTCCATCTCACAAAAACTACCGTTATTGTGAGAACTACTCTTACTGGGTGGAAATGGAGCATGCTAAAAAAGTGATGGGAAAAAAATGGAGGGCAGGTATCAGTACAACTTACTCCTCGCAGGTAAAGTTGGCCTCTGGCAGGCCCTTGGCTTGGAAAGGGAGTGCTGGCACAAGTTCAGCAGTTTTAAGGATGAAGAGCAGGTATGGAAGGAAGTGTGGTGAACCACAAATAGGAACTCAGATGTTTGGCAGTAGCTGATCAGGACCCTTGTGTTAAGGACTTGTGCTGATGAAATGAGTGGATTACATTGTATATGGCCAGTTCACACCAGTAAGTGGCAATGCAGGAGCCACAGATGGATCCACCAAGAGAGGAAAGAAGGACAAAAGCAGCGCTTGCAAAGGTGGCATTTTTCACAAGTACAGCAACCTGTCTGTCTATTTAATCCCAGCACTGAAAGAAAGCTTTCTTGCCACAGCACTGCTGCTAGTCCAATGCCTTTACCCCACGCACTCCCTCACTTTGGATCACAGTTCCGTTGCTTTTCTCTTGCATGGATTTAAGCAGGTTTAATCAGCTTCAGACAACACACTGGTAGCTTTCAGGATCCTTGCACCCTGCAAATGTTTGCCCTTCAAAAATAAGATGGCAAGTAGTGGGTGCACTGAGCTGTCCCCTGATTACAGTGGCAATAACTAAGATATGAGCCCTGTCTCTCTTCCTGGAACAGGGAAGAAGATGGAGCATGTACAAGAGGTCACTTAGGCCTCCCTGATCCTGACAGCGTTTTTAGAAAAGGCTACAGAACAATGGAGATACCTGAAGCAGACATCGTGTTCGAAAACAAAGTTCCATCATCCTGCTGCAGGACATAGCTCTCTAGGCAAGCAGGGGGAGAATAAGAAGGAAGGTATGGGTTAATTTGCCACAGATAAACCCCTCAGGACTTGACTTGACTTCCAAAATGGAAGCTAACGAGACCACGGTTCTCCACCAGCCTGGGTACTTCCGTTGTGCACGTTAAAAAGTGCTTGCTTTTTCAATCTTGTTAAACTCATGGGCACAGTGACGCCCAGTGGCAGTGACTTCCACAGCCTGGTTGTACGTGTTGTGCTACAGACGCATTTTCCTCTCCTCCGCTGCTATGCCTCACTACGTTTCCAGAGACCATCACAGCAGCCAGCAACAAAAGGAGGCCCCTAAGCTCCCAAAATAAATGTTTCCCTGTATGTCCACAAGCTGGGAATGCTGAGGATGCAAGAGATTTCTTGGCTGCACTGAGGCTCCATATGAAAAGGTTTTTATATGAACAAACCTTGATACTGCAGGGTGATGAGTCTTCCAGATTACAACATGCATTTTCCTCTCATAGTATCCCTGGGAAATAAGGATGTGCTGTGTTTTCTGTTCTTCAAACAGAGTCTGAATCACAGCCAGTCTATGCAACTTGCTCACCAAAGGGGCAAAAGGGGCAGACAGCAGAAGAGGCACTTGACTCATCTGCCTAGTGCTTTCCCCTTCGAGCTGCATTTTCTCCCTGTTTTCCATGCCGGGGTGAAGGCAGTGCTGTGGGGCCAGGTTTGTGCTGAATGCACACTGGTGTGCTGTGAGGCCCAGGGCAATGCAGCTCCTCTCAGTGTGCAACCACCGCTTGCTGGTGGGGTGGTGCTGGGACAGCAGATGGCTACCTGCTTGGTAAATGCACAGCTCGTCTGCTCGCTGGCCCATTAATCCCTCCTCTGCTCACCTGCCTGACTGTCTCCTTACCCCATGCAGGGATGCTCAGAAAATATTTCCTCTGCTTTTGGTATTGTCTCTTTCTACAGCTCCTCCCTTCTCCTAGGCTAGGCTCTCCACTGCCTCTGCAGATAGCCTGATGCATTAAGCATTTTAGTTCCACACCCTCCTCCCGTCAGTCTTTTTCCCTCACCTTTATCCTCCTGGAGTCACTCGCTGCCACTCCTGATTTGTATTCCAAGTCTCACATCCCACTGGTTTGCAGCGGAGAGTCCAAAGTGGGGAGTCCTGGGAATGCTGGGCAGGGGAGAGGGGACACCTCTCTGAAATAACCCCCCACCAGAGCAGAGCTACCTGCATGCGGTCTCAGGGATGTGACACCTGGCTACCGGCCCAGCCCAGCCCCACACCGCTGCTCCTGCTCCCCAGGAAAATGCGCAGGAGGGGACGGATGTCTCTGGGGCAGAGAGCCTCCAGCTAGCGCCGACAGGACCAAAGCAGATCGGGCAGGGCCTGCCACTGCTGGACCAAGCCTGGTGGATTAGTTGCCATGGAAACGTGCTGGGGAAGAGGGATGGCAGCCACCAGAACGGAGAGCATCGATACTCACCCGACTGCCGAGGTGGGGATTTCCTCCTCAGCCTCAGCCTGCACATGGGGTGTGTGCAAGCAGTGGGGTGAAATGGTCCTTGCTTCTCCTCCCATCTGTACCAGAAACCATTTTGGCAGGTGGAGCTCCCAACCCTCCTCATTTATTTGGGTTTTTCCTCTTTCCCAATTTCAGCGTCCTCTCTGGAAACTGTGAGGAGTGAACTTGAAGGATGCCTCAGTGCTGCTTCCAGGCAGAAAGGGAGGCTGTTGGGCAATGTGCTTTCCTGGAAACTCTAACAACACTCCTGTCCCAGGCTTTGTGTGTGGGTACCTTCACCAAGCTGTTAGGCACATGTACTGCAGAACAGCAAATGAAAATGCAGCAGAAGTAGCCAGGAGCAGGCTGTTGCACTGTGCATGCACTGTGCGTACACGGCTGCATGCAAAACAACACCAGTGTGGTATCCTGAGGAATGTGCTTTGAAGGGCTGCATTACAAGAATCTGGTCAGTATACAACCCCTAAACTAGTATATAAGCTTTCATGCTTTGTAAGGATTTGGGTCCTGCCTATGTTTAGCCCTGTAAGTGGTGTTAACTGTGCACTGTGTGAGCCTCCTGGGTATCACCTGTCTGTGCAATGACCCAGCAAGGTCAAGGAGCCTTTAGTCTCTGATATTAGAGAGGAAGAAATGCAAATTCCTGATCTTGAGGACAAAATTCAATGCATACTCAAAGAAATCTGCATATTAGCTGCTTCCTCCCTCTATTCACAAGAAAGGCCAGAGCTTTTCAGCCTGTTACTGAAGAGGGTGAAGTGGTGTAGCTGATGGGGAGGAAAAGAAACCAGTGCTTCCAGGAGAGGTTTTTCATACACTCTATTGATTCCTCAGGAATAAACTGAAGGTCTACCACCATCACTATAGATGTAACTGAAGTTGAAAGGAGCATCAGCCTGCTGTGGACACTGCCCCCAGCCTTGGACCGTCTCTGCTTCTCCCATACTTTCCTTGTATCTTTGTGTACCCCAAAAAGACTTGCTGAGCAAGAGCCTCCATTACCTTGTGGTGCCCAAAAAGCATCCAGTGGGGTTTTTAATTCCCACAAACTCACCTCTCTTGCTCAGCTCCCTCTGCGGCTGCACTGTTGGAGTTTCCTGTAGGGGAGCTCAGGAGTGGTCCCTGTCCTGTGAGGCACAGCGGGAGCACCCTGCCACAGCAGAGGTGACATTCAGTATCCAGCAATAGATTCTCCAGGGTCAGATGCCCCACAAGGAGCTCTGCTGCCCCGTCTGAAGCAGGGAACAACACTCTTCGCATTCTCCAAGTGGCCTGTGATGCCTAGCAGAGGTTCAGCTCTTGCTGGGACGGGTGTTTGCAGCATTCTGGTGAGCTGCTCTCGCACTGTGGTTGGTAATGCAGTGACGTTGTGGCCTTCTCAATGACCCTGATGCTAGTATGTCTTTAGGACATGACATTTCAACTAATAGGTTACAATTATTTCTTTCAGGTCCTGCAATGTTCGTCCAGGGTCAATTTGCTGTTTTAATTTGTGGATTATCACTGAGGTAGAGATATTCTACCAGTGCAGCTTCTGGTAATTCCCTGAAGAAAAACACAACCCATCACTTTTTTTTTTTTTTNTTTTTTTTTTTTTGTAGTGAATGGATAAGAAAAAAGTTTGAAGAGGATTTGAAGAGAAATTAGGTCCACTGTTAACGAGTCCCACTATCAACAAGGTTGTGTGTAGTATTCTAGCGTTCATATGTTTACATGTAAAGTCACCAAGTCCATAAACCAAAAAGAAACTAAACTAAAACATTCATGTGAGTGAAGTCATAGTATTTCTCAATGCAATTCTGAATACATCTTTCTAAAGTAGAAAGTCTGCAAGAGCTTTCATAATGAACTACAGTATTAAGAATGATGCTGATTAACCATAATTACTATCTATAGCCAATTTACAGAAAATGATTATTTAATCCTCATAATAACTGTCATTAGGTAAGTGATTAACATTACTTTGTTACACTCCACATATTTAACATTCTTTTTTTGCAGTAAGTCCCTGGACAGAAACAGCAAGGGTGTTTTTCCGTCTGATTAAACACCGAAAAACCCGTAAAAACACCTTTCTTATCCAAAGGATTTGAGACACACAGATTTTGCCCAGCTACTCAGAGAAGCTGAATAACTTCAGCTTCCCAGGCTAGCAGAAGTTGGTATGATAGACTTCCTCAGCTCCTCTGACACTGATATCTTCTTTCTCCAGAGGGCATGAATAGACTCCTTCAGTTGTGTGTCCATGTCACCTCCCTCCTGTCTTCCAAGGTATTCAGGGAGGTTGCCCGCTTATCTTGTCCTGTCTGTGTGGGAAACACTCAGGGCAAAAAAGGTGCACATTTCTTTTTGTCTGGAGCACTGCAAATCAGGATTAGATTGGAGATAAATGTAATTAACCACACCCTACCTTCAAGTAACTGGCTTTTTTCATAATGCTTCGTGATTTTTTAATTTTTTTTTTTTCCCATTTCAGAATGTCTCCTGACATGCTGGCATGATGAAGAAGTTAGAGATTTTAAGTGTGAGCAGCTGTAGGATAGAGCAAATAAGAGAAGCATTCTAAAGGCGTTAAAGCCCTGACCTCCCAGCAGCTTCCTGGAGCTTGTGGGAGGACACCAGAGCTGGGGCACACGAGTGCTCTGTCAGAGCCTCTGGCACTCTACACCTCCTTCTGCTGAGACACGAGGAGCTCTGTTCTTATTTTCTCCTTCTTTGCGCTTCTCAAACTGCTTCAAAAGTCGGTTTTCTAAATTCTATGCCACACACGACATCCGCACACTCCTGTCATTTTGGTCTTGTCTTTCAAACACAGCTCGAGGGATGACAGACAGAAATCACATAAATGAAAGCTGTGATATAGGAACAGATATGTACATATGTGCGTTTATATGTATTGCTTACACAAACGTACACATATATACTTGTTTATTTCTGTTTATTTAAATAACAACAGATACCTCATTATCTGTAATTCATTTACAGGACTTTCCCATCATAGTGCTGTTTGTCCCTTTGGATAATGATTTGTCCTACCTGCATATCAAGCAATCTTGGGCTGTTTCTCACACTTTTCAGAGCAGATTTGAATGCACAACACGTCTCTTGGGTTTTTGTGGTGCATCAAAACCAAGTATTTTATGACTCTGTGGCTGTTATGGACAGTAATCACACCATCAATGAAACCTGCTGAGTACAGACACAGATGATTAGAAGCAAGGGCAGCCGTTTGTGTCATTTCCAAATAGAATTGATTTCCTATCTGAGGATCCAATTGAGACTATTTTCTGAATAGTAGGGAAGATATTATGTTGTAATCTGAATGTTTGGATGCAGTCATAGAATCATAGAATCATTTTAGTTAGAAGAGACCCTCAAGATCATTGAGCCCAAACATTAACCTGACACTGGCACTAAACCGTGTCCCTAAGAACCTCATCTGCGCATCTTTTAAACACCTCCAGGGGTGAAGACTCCACTGCTTCCCTGGGCAGCCTGTTCCAGTGCCTGACCACCCTTTCTGGGAAGAAATTTTTCCCTGATATCCAATCTGAACCTCCCCTGGAGGAGCTTAAGGCCATTTCCTCTTGTCCTATCACTTGTGACTTGGAGGAAGAGACCAACACCCTCCATGCCACAACCTCCTTTCAGGTAGCTGTAGGCAGCGATAAGATCTCCCCTCAGGCTCCTTTTCTCAAGGTTAAACAGCCCCAGTTCCCTCAGCTGTTCCTCATCAGACTTGTGCTCCAGACCCTTCGTCAGCTTTGTTGCCCTTCTCTGAACTCTCTAGCACCTCAGTGTCTTTCTTATGATGAGGGGCCCAAAACTGAACAGAGGATTTGAGATGCAGCCTCACCAGTGCTGAGGACAGTGGGATAGTCACTTATAGAATGTGCTGAGTTAGAAGGGACCCACAAGGATCATCAAGTCAAACTCCTGTCCCTGCATATGACAACCCCACAGTTCACACCATGTGTCTGAGGACATTGTCCAGTCTCTTCTTGAACACTGTCAGGCCTGGGGCCGTGACTGCCTCCTCTCTGGTCCTGTTGGATACACTATTCTTGATGCAGCTTCATCGGGGAGGGAGCACCAGAATGGCCTCTTAGAGTCGGCAAGTGGCTGCTGACAGAGCAACTGATCAGTTGAGCTGAGCAGTGACCCGTGGTCCAGGCTGAGCAGGCATGAAGGGGCTGCCAGCCCAGGGAAGTACAGTGAGAGGACAGATGGTTTCCTCTTCCTGCTCTTCTGTCACCCCCTTCCCTGCCCTCTGGTGCCCACGTCCCTTTGCTCGCTTTCCCCCTGCACAGCTTGCACCCACTATCTCTGCCTCTGAAAGGAACTGCAGCACAGCACTGGCAAGAAAATCGCTGTGAGAGCTGTGTAGGATCTGAACAATGTGCCTCATCATACAACTGGTTGCACCGTTATCAAAAGTGCCTGCTGTTGTGCCACTGAAATAGGCTGCGTGAAAAGAAAGGGCAGGATCAGGGTGAGCAGAGGGTGCAGCATGTGCTCAGTGAGGAGGTGGTCAACAGCCCCCAAATGTTGAGTAAGTGCAGGGATGGATATTGCATGGAACGAAGCAAAGAAGAGAAAACATGCTAGGGCTGTGAGTGTACTTTGAAGAGCTGGGATGTTCAGCTGCCTTGTCTGCCCTTGACTTTCATCACCAGGAGGTACCAGAAAAAGAAGTGGAGTCGGTTGTTTGGCTGCCCTCTGTCCCTCACCTATTTAGTGGTTCCCAGAAATTCAGACCAGCACAGCTTGAGATGAAGAATGCGGGAAAGACTTTTCCACTGCGTGTGGGATTGAGGGAAGGCACTTTGTATCCTTGCTCTGACAGGAAAGAGGAACTGAAGGCTCAAGAATCACTCCATGAGCATCAGTCTGGAAGCTGCTGCCAGATTTCCAAAAGCTGCCCCATGTCCCTTACCAGAGCAAAAGGCACAGCCTTGATAGACTCCACTTGTAGCAGAAAGGATGTTCATAATTTGGGGTTGAACACTGGGAGGACAAGGGGCTGGAGGAGACAAGCCGTGTACCTAAGGGAAGAGATGAGGGGAAAACAGGTCTTCAGAGCAGTCCCCACAGGTACACAGATCTGTGATTTCTGAGGTGCTCCACCAGTAGCCTGCCTGGCGTCCTTCCATGAGCCATGTCACCTCTCTGTTCCTCAGTTTTCCTAGGTACGAAATATATTAAATGTCCCAAAAAAGACACCTCACATTCTTGACCATGTGGATAGCTGTCACTGCTTCATTCTTTCTTCCATTTGACAGCGATGTTGCCTTGGTGAATACTGCAGTCCTTATCCAGCCACATATAATGGGAATAAATGAGGGCTCATGTTTCCAGCCATGGCAGGGGCTGGGAAAAAAACCACCTATTTTAGCACCTGAGAGGCACTGAAAGGCACAGGCACCTTCCTCTTTCTACCTTATTTTCTGTGGACATAGAGCTTCATAACCTCCATGAGCTGGCAGTCTCCTGTCAGCAGACAGAAGGCTGCATGCAGTGGATGACAGCAGAGACCAAAGATCAGTGGCTTCAGTGAGACCAAGGGAATTATTTTCTCTCTGCAAGACAGAAGAAAGTGTCAAATGCCTGCTTTGCTTAATGATGTTTTCTTTGGCAGTGGTCTAGAGACTAAATATGCAGCCCATCCCAAAGGAGGGCTGTCGTTGATTGCATACACTGCTGTGCTCTGGAGAAATAAATATGAATTCAGATGGAGACGTGCAATACAGAAGCACAGCATTTATGCTTTGTAGAGGTTACAAAAGGACCTTGGTGGTTAGCGGGTCTACTCCACTGCTGCAAGGCAGAGTTGGCTAAAATAACTGAAAGCATTCCCGACTTGAGTGCTCATGTCTAATCCGCTCTTAAAAGCCTCCAGCATGTGTGCAGCCTTCTATTCTGCATTTAAACCTACATCCACCTCGGAACAGAAAAGATATGGACACAGGGAAAAAGGATAAAAAATAAAGGCAAGAACTTGGAGCGAAAAATCTGGCCTCTCCCATCCATGTTAGGAGGCTGCATTCTGAGATGAAGCCAAAGATTTATAGGCAAAGCCAAAGTCATCGTGAGTCTTTCCACTGACATTACTGGGCCCATAAGAAGATATATTCATAACATCTTCTAGCAGTTACCATAGAATCAAAACATATTAGATTGAAATTAATTTTCACAGTGCTGAATACGACAATGACATCAGACATTAATGCAGTTTAGAGAAATGATGTGCCTGTGATGAGCTGAAGATTGCAAAAGCTGGTCCTGTGCCATATTCCACAGGACTACTTAGACACTTCTGGCTCTGTTGCAGCTTTACCAGTTCCAGAAAACTCTCAGTTATGTTGAGCATCTCTAAAGACAACCATTATCAACCCAACTCTGCACTGAGCTGGGCAGAAATATGTTCAAAGACATTCTAGCTCAGTGCTAAATATAAAGGAAAATGCTGACAGTATACAACTTCAGTAATACAAAGATAGTTGTATGTGTGATTAGCCACTCACATACAGTACCTTTGGTGAAATTCTGCAGTGTGCCTAGATTATAATTCACAGGTAAAATTTTCCCAACACTCCTCTACTTCTGCCACTGGTATCACTCAGGGAAGCCCCCTCTCTGTGTCCTGTACCATAGCACCAGGCACGCAGATCACAGAATTGTAGAACGGTTTGGGTTGGAAGGGACTTTCAAAGCTCATCCAGTCCAACCCCTGCCATGAGCAGGGACATCTTCACCAGATCAGGTTGCTCAGAGCCCCACCCAGCCTGGCCTGGGATGTCTCCAGAGATGGAACATCCACCACCTCTCTGGGCAACCTGGGCCAGTGTTTCACCACCCTCATTGAAAAAAAATGTATTCTGAAGGCAGGCCAAAGCAGAACACTTCACAAAGAGAAGACACCTTCTTCCCCTTCTTAGGGAGCAACAGAGCCTGTTCAGATCAAGCCCCACACTGCAAAACATGGCAGTCACATGAAAGTCATCACAGCTCTGGGACCTGCTGGTCGCATAAATGAAGCATAGCACTGTGACAGAAAATCAGGAACATACAACCAGATGTCACAGATGAAGGAAAAATGAACTCCCTCAGTCTGCAGTCAACTGCTCAGGGTTGACCACAGCTCCCATGTCTCATTCCAAATGTGGAAGCAAGATGCATTCCTAAAAACACAGTGGGCAAAGATGGATGAGGTGAAAATTACTTTTGGTTTTGTTTTGACTTAAAGTCTTAAGAGTTTTCTTTATTATTCTTATTTAATTGTTTAAAATTCAACTTTTTATTTAAAGGGGAAAAGTCTTAGGTTAAATTTGAAAATACATTTAAATGTCATAGCTAATTTCCCTTGATAATTATTAGAAGATCACAGAAGATAATAAAAAATAGCTGAAGTTAAATTTAAATGGCAGTACAATGTAACATTGTTTGCCCAGAATTCATCAATTTGATAACAAACTGAGAGACACATTGGAAGTAAGATTTGAGAAGGCAATAATTAAAATAGTATAATCTCCTGAAGAACCTGCCAGAAATACACAGTCTGACTGATGAACTGAGGCTTCAGGGCAAGCTACAATAGACAATGTGGAAGTTGCCAGAGACACATGAGGGAGAAGGTATGCACAGCACCAGGAGAAGGTTGAGAAACCATCGTGGGTGGCAGCAATAGCAATGCTAGCTGCACTGCCTGGAGTGAGAGACTCGGACTTTTCCTGCAGTTTTCATAGTTCTATTTTCTTCTTTCATAATTACGTAACTAACAGTTGACTTCTTGGGGGCCAGCACAGGCCCCAGCTGCCGGCCCGGCCCTGGCTTCACCAGCATCTGGGCCACCCTAGTGCTGCCGGTGGCCTCACCTCTTGTGGGCTGAAGAGGCCTGGGAGCCGCTGGCCCTCCTCTTCGGGGGCACCGGGGCCCCCCAGCTGAGCGGTCCCTGGCCTGGCCAGCAGTGGAGGGACCTGGCACCGCCTGCCCCAGCTCCTCACGCGGCTCCTCCTGCGCTCTGGGGCTGGGGGCAGGAGGCCCCCCGGGGAGGCGGTGGGGCCAGGGGTGGCCATGTGGCCATCCTGCTGCTCCTGGGCAGCACGGGGCTCCAGGAGCTCCAGCTGCAGCAGGATCTGCTCGCTGCACCGCTCTGCAGCGACATCGATGAGCTGGCGCACGAATGTCTCCGTCTGGTGCTGCAGGAAGGGCTGCAGCTCCCGCACCAAGGCCTCCTGGTCCCGTCCGTAATGGCACAGAGTGGCTATGATGGTGCCCTGTGCCACAGCCACCTCCCACCAGAAAGGCCCCTGCAGCACCTCATTCACCCACATGCCAGGGGCTCCAGGAGTCCCAGAAAAGGCCAGCCCAGACCTGGGGCTGCAAGACGGCCACATAGGTGCCAGGCACCAGCTCCACAGCCCCCTGCTCGTCCTCATGGCCGTCAACTGATGGATCTGAGCCTTGTGGAACATCCATCTCCAAGAAGTCTTCCTCTGACCACACAGAGTAAATGATGGTCTTGTCAGTCTTCCTGCAAAGCGGGCACGATGGTCTCCTCTTTGCCCACCACAAAATGCAGCCCAGGCACAACTGGTGCATACAGGGGGTCACATAAGCAACATCATCTTCAGTGTTATGGCAGATGGGGCAGCTCCACTCTGCCTCTGTGGCCATGCTTGTTTCTTGAAGCTGGCTGGGGAGAATCCAGAAGGAGCTGCTCCCCCTCACTGGCGTCACACGCTGCAAAATGGAGAGAGGCCACGATCATTTGCTGTACCTAGGAGGAGAGGAAGAAATGCCCAGGCCCCTCAAGAAGGACACCATTCCACGTCTTCCAGCTCCCCAAGCCCCATCACCCACCCATGGCCACCCCAGGGGACGTTTCCCCACACAGCTCACCTCTGCTGCTGCGAGCGTGTCTGCAGTGCCCGGCTGCCTGAACCAGGCAGGGCCGGGGAAACACAAGAGAAGGCTCTGGAATGGGCACCGAGAGCTGCTGACAGCAGCCCCCAAAGCACCACCCAGCACCACGAGAAGCCTCGCTCAGACCTCCAGACCTCGCAAGCTGCTCGTCAGGAGTCCAGGCACGAGCCAGGCTGGGCCAGGCTCTGCTGCTGCCCCTACACAAGCAGGGAGGGATGTGAGGTCACAGTCCATCACTCACCCACATCACAGTCCATTGCTCACTGATGTCACCATCCACCACTTGGTTACACAAGCCTCCACCACCCAGTGATGTCACCACAGAGCTTCCGGTCCCTCAGGCACATGGCATCAGAAGAAAAAAGAAAATACCATTTCTTGTTTCCATCTTCTGCTTTTCCCTGCCACCCTAGCTTAGTCACCGTCTACACATGCTCGTGACTGTATGTCCCATTCCCACTCCCAGGGCCATGCAGTAATCTTCTGTGAGCAGGAGCGTGATGGGACCAGTCAGACCTTCCAGGCCACTCTCTGCACAAATTTTTTCCAGTTTGGTTTCAGAGTCAGAGATTTTCTTCTCCACAGCCTTACTGGATTGGGGCTGGCAGGTACAAGGACACTTCGGTGCTTTTTGTAGAGCTGCACAATTTTTCTGTATTGCTTGCCAGAAAATGGGTGCCCTTGTTGCTATCTAGTGGTTAGGAAATACTAAACCCAGGGCCGAGTTCTCTCTGCAATTTCTTTTTGCATCAGTTGTTTCATCTGCATGTTTGCAAGGACAGGGCTCCATCCAGAGAACATACCTAAATGTCAAGGACATACTCAAAATTACAGCATCTAGGCCTCTGAATAAAGTAAATCTTCAATTTTACAAATGGTCGCCATGTTTCCAGGTGTGAAGTTGTACTTGTCTTCTCTTTCTGTCTTACCTCATTTTTCTGAAAAGTTGTCTGAACACCATATGAAGACGTTTACACCTTCGATTCTGACCAAAGGAAAAGTCCCTTCCTGATTGTTCAAGTTACAGAACTATTTGAATAAAAATGTACGTGAATTGTATGAATCCTAAATTTCTATGGACCGTTTAAAAAGAAAAATAAATCATGTTTAAAGTTCTTTATCTTTCCTTTTCCAGTATTAAAAGTATCTTCAGATACACCAACATTTTAATCATATAATAGTTTGGGTTGTAAGGCACCTTCAAAGCCCATCCAGTCCAACCCCTGCCATGAGCAGGGACATCTTCACCAGATCAGGTTGCTCAGAGCCCCGTCCAGCCTGGCCTGGGATGTCTCCAGGGATGGGGCATCCACCACCTCTCTGGGCAACCTGGGCCAGTGTTTTACCACCTTTATTGCAAAAAGTATCTTCCTCATGTCTAGCCTGAATCTCCCCTCTTTTAGTTTCAAACCATTACCCCTTGTCCTGTCATAACACACCCTTCTAAAAAGCCTGTCTCCATCTTTCTTATAGGCTCCTTTTAAGTACTGAAAGGCCACAATAAGGTCTCCCTGGAGCCTTCTCTTCTCCAGCTGAACGTTCCCAACTCTCTCAGCCTGTCCTCACAGCAGAGCTGTTCCAGCCCTCTGATCACCTTGGTGGCTCCTCTGGCCCCTCTCCAACAGGTCCATGTCTGTCCTGTGCTGAGGGCTCCAGAGCTGGACGCATACTGCTGGCACATCCACCAGTACTCCCAAGTCCTTCTCAGCAGGGCTGCTCTCAATCCCTTCATCCCCCTTCCACTTTTCCATCTGTAGTATGTTTACATCTGGCATGACTATTAGATTAAGACCTTTCTCAACACTACATATATTAAGCATATCACGTGATCATAACACATACAACACATGTGATGTATGTGTCGCCATGTTAAAATGTATAACAGCTGTTCCAGTGGCCACTGTTCCTGGGCTCCCAGTGCCCTCCCTTTGCATGATATCAGAACATAGCATCTGATCTCAAAAACTAAATGAAATTCAAAATTACTTACTGTGCTCAACAAAGCACGTATGCACATGTTTGGTTTTAAAAGTGAGCACATACTTTAGAGTTTTATCGAATAAAGATGCGTAATTTGCTATAATTTCTGAAGTTTGGTTTCTCTATTCTAGGAATCAGTGAGGGTAAGTCTCGAGAAGCACTTTACATTCAGAGGCATTTTTGTTAGTAGCTCGTACAAATAATGCAGGCTTTGTTTTCCCTGCCTCTTCTTCTATTTACCTAATAGTATGATGCAAACACTTCCTAAACAAATAATAATAAAAGTTAAATCCCAAATCCTCAGAAATATCTCCCAGTAAAACAGTGCACATTTGACAACTGACTCTGTCTTCAGGCAGGGATTTGGGGCATTGCTGAAGTGACAGTGCATATTGCGTGAATAAGACTCTCTGAAGTTACTGAGATGGAACTATACAGTAAAAAGACATGCCCAGAAGATTGTAGGATTAGCCAATCACTGAGATCCTCAAGTGGTTTTTAAGGGAAGGAATCTAAAGCAAAATGGGAAAAACTCTTCTGGTGATGCATTCCGTGAATTTGGAAATAAATCAACAATAAAATTGTATTAATGAAAAAAAGTATTTCGTATGCCATCACTTCATTCAAGAGGCCTACAGAAATATTCAGATAGAGAGAAGGTAGACCCTGAACAAGGAAAATAGTGCAGTGGGTATCACATAAAGGTTTATGCCTTAATTTGGAGTAAAAAAGGTCTGTCAGTTGGGGCTCTTAGAAGGTCCTCAATATTGTAGTATTTCAGCACACTCTCTTAGAGTAAAAAAGTGCAATAAACTGTAGACTTCAAGCAGTGATTTTGTATCTCACTGTACAGCTTCATAAGATCTAAATATAGATCTTGGATGCCACGAGAAAGACTGTGTGTAGTAAAGCAACCTGGGAAAGCCTAATCTGTACAATTAACTGTATCTAGCTCTGAGGGACAGAGGCAGATGCCATCTATTGAGGTTATGGAAAGGATTCATCTTCTGCCTCCAACAAAGATCTGAAGACATCTGTGTCATCCTGCAGGAGGAGAATCAAGGCAGTTTTGTTCCATTTCAGTTTTATCAGTCAGGCAATAAGAGGGTAGCTTGGCACCAGAGACTGAATAGTAAGACTAGTTTTATATGCTATGTATTCAGGAAGCTGTGAGAGAGGTTGGTTCTGTTCTTCAGCTCTGCATCTATGCAGATTGCTTATTGCTTGACGTATATTTAGGTATTTGTGCATTTTTGGAAGGAAAAGACTGAAAAGGAGATCAGAATTGGACCTGCTTCAAAATTTTCCCTCCTCCTCCAAGCAAAGTGGAAACCATTTGTTCTCTGTTCTGCGACGGATGTGGACACAGTGTGATATGCAAGGCCCCAGGCTGCACCATGCATGGTGAGAGTAAAAATAAATGTCAAACAATTCTAATTTTGTTAAAGAGCATGTTCTGGGGAATCTCACAGTATGATTTTGCTTTGCAATGTATCAATATTGTTTATTTACTCATTGGCAAATATGTACTTTTAAAGTAAAATATAATAATGAAAAAAACTACATAAAGCACTGGGAAGATATTCTAAATTCTGAAAACTCTCTATAAAAACGAGTTAGAAATCAATCTGTTCTCTGCTAAATCTGCGAATTAAAATGTGATCTTCCCTATCATAAAACAAACACGTAAGACAAATATATCTCTGGCTTTCAGTTGGTGTGGCAGATGCACTCCCTGCCCCTGCAAAAGCAACAGAAACTTCTAGGCTGATGGACCACTATGGTCACGCACATGACCCTTGGTCGGAAGATAGGGCCCTTGGCCAATGAAATGCCTTGGTTGAGAGAAGTTTCTGGACCACCACCATAAATGACCACAGCTCAGATTCAACTAGGGTATAAATGGAGCGCAATAGAGATTCCCTTTGAATTGGTTGTCCTCAGAGCAGCCAGCCTGTAGCTGAAGTCTCTCCTCCTTGGACTGGCCACCTAAGGAACATTCCCCGGGCTTTGAGACACCTTGCTGACCTTGTAAGCGATCACCTGTGTACCCCTGAGAGTCCTCACTTTGGAAGAGTGGCCAGATGTACATTTTGAAGCATCACTCTGGAGTTTCAGCATCTGGTCCCTTGAGTTTGAACTGCTTGTGTGGTAACTGAACTACTATCAGGTATCCAACCCTCTGTTTTATAATGTTATGTGAGTGCTGAATCATTTTGGATAAACCCCATTTCTAGTTGGTTTCTAAACTAAACATTTGTGGCTAGAATAAAGCCTGCTTGGAGCTTATCGCCTGTCTAAACTGATTTTTGGTTTGCCTCTGTGACAGGTGTCTAAGGAAGCCTTGTTTCCTTAACATGAAACTGGTACCTGAGCTCAGCTGCATTTTATTTTTATGCTCTTGCCAGCTCCATTAGGCGGTTGCCAGCAGTGCTCACTGGGCACCATGAGGAGCTGCAGCAGTCAGCTGGAGGTCCAAAGAGGCCTTAAGCAGCATGTGGTAGAAGGGTGAATTTTTCGTTTTTTTCTCTATTTCCATTTTTCATGGACCCTGCCTCTGCACAGAAAGCCTGTAATGATTAAAGAAACCCACCCCAGCAGCAGCATGGGTTTGTCCTGAACAAGGTATCTGGGCCTTCACAGGGGACCGATCCTGTGCAGGGCTGTAGACCAACCTAATGTCCTCTGGTTGAGTTGGCTGCAGAGGGAGGAGGGGACTTTTTAGGACCTTTTGAGGCTCCAAACTCAGCTCTTCTCTGGAGGTGCCCCTAACTTCTCACCACCTTTTCCACTATGAGGGACAGAGTGGTGACCCAAGGGACAATAAAAGGCGATACTGACATGCAGGAACCGTCAGATTGCCGAAAATCATGTCTCTGGTTACCAACAAAAGCTGCTTCACTGTCGAAAGGCTTGTTCAGCCGTAAGGTTTCAAGGCACCACGTAATGTTTGGCCCCTCTGAAGTTGTTTCTGCTGAAGCCATGGCAGAGGTGAAATTTTCATTTGGAGGAACTGAGCCATAGCTTGCTGATTTGCTTCTGACAGACTGAAAATCAAAGCTGTTTCTCAAGAAAATACATTGCAGCATAAGAAAGCGCTGAGAGCTGATAAAACACTTGCAAAAGAATAAAGGTTTTCACCAAAATGGATTTTTAACAGAAAGATGTTTTCACTGAAACTGTTGACACAGGAAAAACGAATTATTTTTCACATAAAATACATCTCTTTGAACACCTTACCAAAAATATTAACAAATGTTTGATGAACGGCGACTGAGTTCATTCAGCTACAGAGAGACAAATTAAAGCAGTTCCCATTGTACTTGCTCCCACACAGAAGACTAAATAGAGATTTCTGTGTCTTATAGACACTCACAGCAAGTTCTCCTTCTCCAATAGTGGCACCAAGGGAGGCAGAGAAGGAAAAAAATGAAGGAAGGTGAAGAAAAAACTGCACACATCACAAATGTTTCTCTCAGTATAATGCCTAAATATGTTCTTACTCAGCGTATCTGTCAGTGGGAATGGTAGAGTTCATGCTTCTTAGAAACAAGGTCTGTTGACTCAGTGTGAGCAACAGTGCTACAAAAAATGAGTTGTGGTCCCCAGCAAGAAAAGTAAGTGGCTATTAAGGACATCTGTGAAAACTGACTGAAGGCACTGGGGTCATATATATGTCAGCATGGCAAGACATAGAGATAATAGGTTTGCAGAAGTATGATTTGCCTTCAGAGGTATTCATGCTGCTGGTGCTGCTTCCATAGAGCAGAACAGGTATACACTTTTTACCAAATTATTTTCAAAAAAACATCCCAGATTCTGTCCAACTGTAATATGATTTTAGGAAAACATGAAAATATTTGTTTTGTATATTTCAACTTAAAAATAAAAGTGTTTTATGCTTCAAAATGAATGCTTTAGTAAATTTGGTCACACGTCTGAAAAAATTCTTCTTTTTGTTTTCTTTTTGCTTTGTTTTCACCCTTTTTCTTGCCTCTCTTCCATCTTTCCCATAGAAAAAGGGGATCAGAATAATAAGAAGTGGCTTTTAGAGGAAATTGATGTTCTTGTGTTCTCTTTTGTTTCTTCAAAGTGCAAAATGAGAGAGAAGTAGAAATAGCCTTAGTTTTGAAAAAGAAAAACTAAAAATGAGGAAAATAAATTTTGCATTTTTTAAAACCTAAAATGGAGCACAGATGTAATTGAAAATTGAATTAAACAGACTTTTTTGTCTAGAATATCTCATAGAAAAAATGGAGACAATTTAAAGAAGGGGCTTTCGTTGCAACATATTTTCTTGAGAAACAGCTTTGATTTTTAGTCTGTCAAAAGAAAAGCAGCAAGCTTTGCTTACCAGAACAGCTGAAATTAGAATAAAGTCAATTCTACAGGATTAGTATAGTTGATGCAGAAATCATTATTGACATAAAGAATGAGGGACCTTTTCTGTAGACTCATTTTTGAGAAAAGAGGCCAAATACCAGGTACAGTCCCTTGATCATGATGCAGTGATGCCCTTTTTGCTTACTGCATAGTCTGTCTAAATATGGCTTCTCTGGATCACCCTACCATTAAAAAAAGACTGTTCAATTACAGGCTCTCACATTTTCATTTTCTTTGCCCTGCTGAAACTGGCAGCTTGTTCGGCAGCCCTGACAGTCACGGTTTTACACCAGGACATTTGCTACAGTTCAGCATCCCACCACAGCTCCTTGTTCACCCACAGTATCCCATGGCTGGACTCTGGTGTGCTCACTGAAATGACAAGACCTGCAGGTCACAAGGTTATCTCATTCAGGAAAGATACCTTTAATGCCACCTTCCACTGAGCTCTTGTGTCCTACACTGGTTATTGGACACCAAAACCAGATGTATCCAGAAAGGACCTCTCTTCATCACAGGTCTAAACTATTCTGGGCCACATTTTTATTTAATATTTTGCTGAATCATAGCTACCCACAAGCCCACCCTATGTGACTTGCAGCAGTAAATGCTCATTCTGAGGCTGTTTCTTGAGTCCCTCTGCAAGAAGTCAAAGTAAACTTGAATAGTTCAAGTTCTGCTAAGCCCAGAAACTGTAATATGCACTGGGCAAAGACAAATGCCAATAATGTTATTTTGCCTATACCCTATATCCACCGAGTTAGTAAAAGACTGGATGAAAGTGACAAAACACTTGGCCTCCTCTCTGTTTCAGTGCTTTTTCTGCAAGCTGTGCTGCAGAGAGTCAGGCCATTAACATTTAGATGTAGGCATAGGTCGGCAGCTGGCTGGGTGCAGGCTTGCATCTGGAATGCTACTGCTTCTGCTGCTCATTAAGTCTAAATGTCTCCTACCACTGCTCTGCCTCACAACCCCCTGCTTCCCTGTGCTCTACGGAGACTTTTAAACTGTGGCCAAACTTGCTTCCTCTTTCATCTCCATTCTTAGCTTCCGACAGCAAGAGCATCAGTCTACAGCAAAAAAGCGCTGGTTTACTTCTGCATTATTTTACTGTATTAGTGCCTAAACTCTACTAATAATCTCACAGTCATTTCTTTTTCCCAGGCCAATTCCACATACTACCTAAAACTGAATGTATATGAAATTTCTCTTTCAGAACTCGTAAGAATTGGTGATAAGTTGCTGCAGTCACTCACTAAGCTTGCTCGAAAATATGTGCCTTATTTCTGCTCTGAATATACTTACTTTCATCTCCTAGCTGTTGGGTCATAACTGTGAGTGACAGAAACTTCTGTTCTCTGTGCAAGTTGTTGCACTTGGTGGTGTACCTATACCCTCTTCCATGTGAAGCAGATTTAGCTCCCCAAGACTTTCACTGACGTGCCTTCCAAATCTATGTCCTTGCAGACCTTTTCTGATCTGTAGCCCATTTTCTGACATCCTGTTTGAATTGTGGCTGCAAGAACTGGACATAACATTTCAACAGAGAACAGCCAGCATGGGAACAGATGAAATATGATTTCTCCCCTTCCATTCAACAACCTACTGCCCAAACTTGTCAAGATCAGATGAGCTCTTGTGACCTTGATATTGCCCACATTTAGCTGGTTCTCCTTCCTGACCACACCTTAAACTGAACTACAGTGCTAATAAGAAGTCCCTGCAGTGTGAGGAGTTCGTATTCTCTATAGGCAGGTGTATAATTTAAGCACTTGGTTAGGATATTAGCCACACAAACTCTCATATCTAATCAGACGTGACTACCACACCTGCTCTGGATAGTCTCTTCCTTAGGACAAACTTCTGTTAATTTCAACACTTCACCACTCAGCAATGTAAGAAAA
Source organism: Pampusana beccarii (assembly GCA_013399365.1). Lineage (NCBI taxonomy): Eukaryota > Metazoa > Chordata > Aves > Columbiformes > Columbidae > Pampusana > Pampusana beccarii. The sequence continues at coordinate 463,308 of VWYH01005920.1, forward strand.
TAAATCCTTTTGTATATTCTGTTGTTGTCGCACTTTTGTCATTCACTCTTCCTACAGCTCCCTGTCATATTTTTGTCTGAAAATTGTAGACCTTTTAGAGCAGTTAGCCCACAGCTGGACAAGTTTTCTCAAGTGTTTGAAAGCATGTGGTCAGAGATGTTCATTAGTTGGGGTTTGACAGACAGATAAATTAAATAGATTTTTGTACCAGAAAGGTCTTTAATGTTGCTCTGCACACCTCTGTGACACTGTCATACATCTTCATTTAGCAGAGCTTGCATCAGGCTTGGTAACCACGTCTGAGGGTGTCTTGGACACTTGAACTGAGAATCTCCCGGCCCTGAAAAAAACATGTTTATCTCCTCAGTTTACCTCTGTACAACATACTCCACGTAATCCCAATTCCTACATCAAGGCCATCATTTCTATTTGAGCTACAACCTGCATTTGAGAATCCGCTCCCACTTACCACTTGAACTGTCCCCTTGCAGATGTGGTAACGGATTTATCGTCCTGAATTCACCTCTAGCTAAGCTGTACTTTCACAGTTAGTTACACTCCCTATTATAATCTTATGTATTATTTGCGGATTTGTGTGTTTCTAGCTTCTAGTTGGTAGATGTTGCTGGGCTTTCAGGATGTTGTTTCCTCACCTGTGCAAGGATCAGCATGCATGTGCATTAGCTGGACACATGAAGTCTGTTATTTAACAACTCTCCAGTGAATATAACAGATATAGCCACCGGCTTATTTTTTAGGTTATTTCCTGAGGAAATCTAGTGCAGGCACTGCTATTGACCATGTAGCAAGATTCTGTAAAATATTGCTAATATGGGAAACTTCAGAGGTTCTAAGGCTGCAAGGGAACCTTAAAATCATCAAGGCTCTTCCACCCAGGCCAAAGGCCACACGATTTCTTTAACCATGTTTGCCTCCCAAGAATTCAACTGTTCCATTTGTCACAAAGCTTAAATAAATACACTTTGCCTACAGACATCCTGAATACCATTATGTGGCGCATACAAGACAACATCATCAGGCCCAGTCAGCATGGGCTTACGAAAGGCAAGTCCTGCTTGACCAACATTATCTCCTTCTATGACAAAGTGAACTGCTCAGTGAATGAGGGAAAGGCTGTGGATGTTGTGTACCTAGACTTCAGTAAAGCCTTTGACACCATATCCCACAGTATTCTCCTGGAGAAACTGGCAGCTCAAGGCTTGGACAGACCTACTCTTCTCTGGGTAAAGAACTGGCTGGATGGTCAGGCCCAAAGAGTTATGGTCAATGGAGCCGAATCCAGTTGGCAGCCGGTCATGAGTGATGTTCCCCAGAGCTCAATATTTGGGACAGTTCCGTTTAATCTCTTTAACAATGATCTGGATGAAGGGATTGAGTGCAGCCTCACTAAGTTTGCAGATGACACCAAACTGGGTGGGAATGTTGATCTGCTGGAGGGTAGGAAGGCCACACAGAGAGATCTGGACCAGCTGGATCATTGGGCTGAGGCCAATTGTATGAGCTTTACCAAGGCCAAGTGCTGGGTCCTGCACTTGGGTGGCAACAACCCCAGGCAGTGCTACAGGCTCGGGGAAGAGTGGCTGGAAAGCTGCCTGGCAGAAAATGACCTGGGCTGTTGACTGAGAGATGGCTGAACATGAGCCAGCAGTGTGCCCAGGTGGCCTAAAAGGCCAACAGCATCCTGGCTTGTATCAGGAATAGTGTGGCCAGCAGGACCAGAGAAGTGATCGTGCCACTGTACTCGGTGTTGCTGAGGCTGCGTCTTGAATCCTGTGTTCAGTTCAGGCCCCTCATCATAAGAAAGACATTGAAGTGCTGGAGCAAGTTCAGAGAAGGGCGTAGTTTAGTGCTAGAGTTAGGTTATTGGTGGTCTCGACGATCTTGAGGGTCTCTTCCAACCAAAATTATTCTATGAAAAGTTGGGCAAAGATTTAAAGAAGTGAAATGGCAATGCCATATTTTAAATGTATGAAAAGCTAGTATTTGCAAGCACAGTAACACCATTGATTTCTGACAGTGATGGGGAAGGTGCCAGAGCGAATTTGACACAAATCAGTTATGCTCTGCCATCACCCCAGGGAGCATGAATCCTGCGTGTAGACTTTGTATCCTATCTGGATTCCAGTAAGGGTTTTAAGACCTGTCAGGTCAGTGGGGACATTACCCTCTGTTTTAGCAGAAGCTGTGGAAAATATTACTTGGCACTGCTATGTTAGTAGGAATGCATTCTATTCTCTGCTGTACCACTATGAATAAAAAAAAAAGTTTGACTCTTAGACCAAGTATGACTGAACAGACCTCTTGCATTACAGAGTTCCTCTCAGAACATGTTCAAAATTAGTTCATGTTTCCCTGATCTTTCCACCACAAGCTTCTGTTTTCAGCTGTTTACAGTCAGGACTTGAGCAGAGAAGCTCGGAAGGGCACAGCCTCCAAGGTGACACAGACATAGGAGTTCAAAATCTGTTTGGACGTCATCCTTGTGTTCATAAAGTGTCTGTTTTCCCCTGCCCTCACTTGGACCAAATTCTGAACCCTCCAAAAGCCTTAAAGATGGAAAATGATGAACTGATGCTGTGCACTTAACCCAGATGTGAGCGAAGGCTGGGCTCTAGAGCAAGTAAGATCAAAGGAAAGGAGAGACATGCAGAAACACAGAGTCACCATGCAGCTGATAAATGAACCAGAGACAACATCAGGTTAGGGAAGATCTCTTCAAGAGCCTCAAAGCCTTGCTTTTTGACCAAGTCCCAAATGCAACCCAAAAGGCCTTTCTAACATGGCACACATCCTTCCATTTTTCCTTATGGTGCTCGTTGAAATACCACCTGATATCACACCGACCCAGACCTTGGGAGAGTGGTGCCGTCAGGAATAGCAAATCACTCTTCCTAGAGGGAATGAATAAAAGGTTTCATTTCAATTTAATTAATACTGCTAACAACTCACACTTTACAGCTATAAATATGCCATTGACTTCCAGTGATCTAAGAAGTACGAAGACAGATCGGCAAAATAATTTCAATCCACAGGTCTCTGCGATATGGAATCACTTTTAGAGAAAAACAGGCCTTCTAACTTGCCTGAAAACATCAGTTTTACCCTGAAGCCCATCAATACACACACACTTTCTGCTTTGTAAGGAAACCAAGCCCAGAGGACGGCACGTCACTGCTTCCACAGCAAGGTCCCGACTCTAAGACATCTGGCTGTGAAGGAAAAGGAAGTTCCTCTGAAATAATCCCAGATGAGAGGGAAATGCATCCAGAAATGGGGTCTGAAACTCCTTCTCTCAAAGGAGAAATACTTTTTGGAAATTTATCAGCTTTGACCAATTTTTTCAGCAAGTGTAAAGAGATAAAGAGATCTGAAATGAAAACTGATTTTTTTCTTTTTAATTGAATCAGATTGAGTGGTGACATAGTCAAAATTTACACCCCCCTTACCTTCTCTCCAATTAGGGAAAAAAAAAAAAAAGTTTGAAAGCCCAAGAACTGCTGTGAAAGGCATCTGTCACCTCTAGCTCCATCTCACCCAACCTGCCCTGGGCACACAGCCAGCACAGCAGTGAACGAATGTGGCTCTGGCGCAAGCGCCCCTGTGCACAGGGACTTCTCTCCAGCAGTGTCCGCAGGAGGTTCTCTTCATTTAACAGAGGGCAATGAGAATTTGGGGAAAAGCAGCTTTGAGACATTTTTCCATGTGGACAAGAACTGAGTCTGGCAGGCTTCAAGGCACCTGTTAGATAAAACCTCCCATTGAAAAGTGTTACATTTAAACATGCTGACTTAAATCAATAAATGCACATCAGAATTTTGTTGCATTTTTTTATGGAGAATATTTGGTATTGAGTTTGGATTTTACTTGGGAGAGGTGAGGGACAGTGGCTCTGCCAGTGTAATGTGGCCTCAGAAGAAAAGAATGGAAAGCACTTTTGGTTCCAGAAGCTTTAAAAAAGGAAACATTATTTCTACAGTTAGCAGAAAACTTCTACTACCTACTGGAATTCTTCTGTGAGTTTCTATCACTTTGGTTAAAAAGATATGGTGTTTGAATTTTTTTTAAAGTAAGAAAGCATGAGTTCTGATTGACAATTCTCACCTACACCCAGACAGAGTAAATTTATTTAAATGTTAAAAATAGGAGTAACTTCTTCAATAAAAACACAAATATTCAATATAAGTTTAAACACATTTTTTGTATAATCAAATATTCATTTTAATACATATTTTAATATATTTTAAAACATTGAATATATGTTTCAAATACGGACATCACTGAGGTTTCAAATAGCTACACAGCAAATTTTAACTTATTGAGAAGACATAGGCAGAAGATAAAAATTGTCACTTCTATCCTAATTTTGTTTGAGAAAAACACAGTGTTGGCTGAAATATTTGCCCTTGTTACTCTTGTTCAACGTAATTCAAAAAGAGTAATTCCGAGAAGTGGATATATTTCTGCAAATTGCTCCTGGACGACTCAACTGCTTTTTTCACACTATGGCCAAACAAAGCCCACTTCTATGGAGGTGAAAATGGGAGTCAGGACTCTGTTGTACACATTTAACTTGTATCACTGCTGACAAGAGGCAGAAGCTGATGTGAATCTCCTTACTTACTGCGTTAGTTTTGAAAGCCATTATTTATTTTTGGACATGGGAAATCGTATAAAGAATGAAAGTCAAGTCCACAAAATGGAGGAACTTGAACCTTCCTGAATTTGTTAACTACATCCAAACAGAGAATTCTCTGCTCAGCATTCAAGAGAAAACAAAAGTATCTGTGCAGTTTCTTTGCCTATTTTCTTTGGGTTTGGGGTCAAATCCTAGGCAATGTTATGGTATTGTTCTTCTGATCATATTTTAAGAAAGTGGTAGCCTTGATAATGCTGTGGTTTGCATTTTTGACCCATCAGTCTCTGTGGAAAGTCCAGGGGCTAAAACAGTGGACAAAAGAGGAGTAGCGCAGCCGTTGCTATGTAGGGAATGTAACAGCCTGGCGAGGGACATCAAAAAGCTTCCATCTCGAAAGGCAAAGCTCCTGCAAAAGTAGTCTTCAGTCAACGATCGGACTCCCACCAGCAGTGGAATTTTACCATATCTTCATGCAAAAAGTTTCAGAATTACTATTTTTTTTTTCCCTAGGAGAATGAACAAAAAGTACAGTAACTTCTGACTCAGCATTTCTATGCAGAAAAGGGATGGAAGATCTGTTTTTGTTTTTAACTTGATTCAAAGGGTATCACTATAAAATATGAGAGCCCTAATCAGCTGTAGATTTGAAAATATGTCTGTGTATAAACTATTTCCAACACCTCACCACTACGTTGCTTTGGGATGAACATGCACTCCCTTGTACAATGTACACAAGAGAAAATGATTTCTAAAATTACTCCATAAGAATTATGATGAGATTAGAAAATCACAGCAATCTACTTCCCAGCCTGATTCATTTGCTGGTGAAATTGCAAGATATTCCTTAAACTGAAATGCCAGAATTAGCCTGTGCATTTTCATTTTCCCAGAGCAACTGTATCACTTTTCTGCAATGTCCTAGATTTCTTCCACTGTGTCTCTATTCGGAGTGATCTCCAGAGAACTTTGATACAGTGCTTTTGCTCCTGCATACTGGCATTTCCACCGTATGCAAGGTTCAATGGAAGTCGTATCTTCTCTGATTTATTAGCTAGGTACAAGAGCAGGTCATTACTCAGGACTTGAGAGAAAGCCAAGGAATTCACAGCATCTGTATGCATAGCACATCCCGAGGAACAATTTGAAAGGACTGTAATTTATTTCAGCACTCTGCCTTGAAATACGCTGAGTGTCCAGGTTCCAGACAGTGCAATGGAAAATGGCAGCGAGACTCCTGTGGCATGCTGGTGATGAATGGAAATGTTTTCCTCCTCTTCAGTTTTCTCTGATCGTAGTCTGCAGGTTAAAGACTCTTCGAAGCTAGGTCACTTTGTTTAACATGTGAAAGATTTCACTGCTCTCTTTTCCAGGGGTGTTTTGCTGTCAAAAGCACTAGAACAACTATCTTAAGACCTTCATTTTCCACAGATGAGAATCATCAGCCAGGTACCTTCACCAACAAATTAGTTCCTGATGTGGGGATCTCTCGACTCTAAAATCTCCATATTCTGCCACTTTTGGAATTTTATGATTTGACAGGCTGATTTTAAACCACCAAAGCATCACGAGTAACCATCTACTAAGCTGGAGCACTTGCGTCACCCTTTCTGGCTCAGTAAAAAGCAAATACTGCTCGCTTTGTGACAAAATTCAAGGGGGCTTTGGCTTTGCGATGGTTGCCTGAAACCTGCAAACTCTAATTTCCTTCTTCAAACCCATTCAGTTTTGCCTTGCAGCACTAAAAAACACCATTACTGGATGAGTTTGCTGTGTTCACAGAAAACCTCTCCCACAGGCAGCACAGTTTGATTGTCGTTCTGCAGGAGGAGCTGTTGTCTGAGAAGCTTAAAAATTGCTGAAAAGTTCGGTTCCAGTTTCATGTCTGCCAAGTGCCAGCAAGCTCAGTTCAGAATAGTAGTACTCGATACATGAAACGCAGCCTTTGTTATGCTGAGAAATACTCGTTACTGCAGTCCCTTCCTGCTTGTCAAGGAAGGGGCATGGTACATACCTCGCTTATTTTCTCTGTGCTCAATAGTTCAGTTCACTTGCTGGCCCCAGATTTGCACTTTTCGCCACCACTGAGCAAATCGCCCTTGCTCTGCTTTGTTCTTGTCCCGTTGCTATCCCTTTAGATCTGTATCTTCATCCTTGCAGGTCAGAGATGTCATCTTCTCCCCTTCTGCAGTAAACCAGGCACAGGCCACTCCACAGTCAAGCAGTACATCACCCTCCCCAGAAGACCAGCATGGTAGTACCTGACCAAGCTGACAACTATTTTCAACATACAGCTCAGCTGCAACTAAAACTTAACTTGCAAATTAAAGCCAAGGCACTTTTACTGAGGAGGTAGCTGGTTTCAGGTCATCTCTAAGTGTTCAGGTTGAAGATGTGTTTATCCAAGTGCGGAAGCAGCACGAACCAAAATTCATTCTCTTCAAATTACAAAGGCAGATAGCAAGGGCTACTGAAGTCCTCAATTTCCATTTCTCTTAAGATTATAAAAAGCAGATTTCCCCACCTCTTCCCATGTAGTTGTTGTCCTGTCATCAAGTTTTACCATATGTGGGAATGTCAGGGCTGTGTTGGAGCCCTACTTGCACAGCAACTGTGTAATGGAAATTCAAAGGCAGCTTAGAGCCAAGCCACATCAGAAATGTGAAAGACCCGTTAAAAAAATCCCATGCTGTAAAGTGATGTAACAGAAGCAGCATAACTTTCTCCTTTTTTACAGGATGAAGCCCAACATAAATGAAGTAACAGTTTTTTTTTTCCTGTGGTTGCCATAGCTACCCTCTGGACAAAAAAAGAGAGAGAAAAATCATGCCTGAAGGGAGGATCATAGTGAAGTTTTTGTCAAAAGCTGATAAAATATTGTAGGATTTGCCATAGTGGAACGAGAGAAAGTTTTGGTGCAATTCTCTGCTCCAGGCTGTGATCACCTCCAGTTTCAGTGGCCAGCTCTGTTTTTTATGGGAGGCTCATCTCTGACAGAAACAGACCCACTGCAGGCACCTGCTCCTGCCGAATTTCCTGCCTCCTGGCACTGGCAGATCTGATTGTCTGTGATGGAAAGCTCACACTTTCCAGCTCTTTTGACACATTAAACATTTTGTGGACTGCAGATGCTGTCTTCTGACACAGACGAGGTAGATATCCCTTATACGTGTTATACACACTTGCATGAACACAGGAAAAATAGTCCATTCCTGTTTATGCTAAGGGATGCCTCACAACTTATACAAAATAAAGGATGTAAATATATACTGTGGAGGAGAGTGTTTCTAAGGGAGGAGAGTGTGGCAGTGACTAAAACTACAAGAACGGACTGAAGTAATTTACGAAATATGTCATCTGTAGAGAAAGGTAGTTTCTGCATATTAAAGGAAAGAATGTAGACGGCTCATTATAGGAAAACTGAAGGACAGAAATGGAAAATGACTTACGGAACAGAACTATTATTTGTCATTGCAGCTGTAGAGGTCTGAGAGCCATCACTTTTTCTCTGGGCTTTCCTGGGGTTTTCCCAGCAGCTCTTAAACATTTCTCCAAAAGGGGTTTCAACAAAACCACAGCCTATACATTCACTAAATCAAGGTTCTAAAGCATGAAGGCCTGATGGAACTGTATTAGGAGATGGTGGAGAAGATGAAGTGAGGATGTGCAGTGCCCCACTGTTAGCCGTGTGAGTGTCATGTAGAAACCCTGTAGCTAAAGGCTGTCAAAGGTGTCTTTGATAGCAAATACTTTTGCTCTGCTCTTTTGTCACAGGATCTTTGGTCCTGGTTCAGATCACAGCAGTAAATGCTGATGATGTCATTCAAGTCATGTTGACTTGAAATTTGACCTTGTGTTTTTTTCTTCTCACTGGATTAACATTCCCAAAATCTGTTATTATTTCCGTACGTATTGGGTGCAGCCCCTATACAGAGAAAAGCCTTTCTCCAAGGCAGAACTGTTTAAAAACAGATAAATCAGAAAAGACAGAGGTTATGATGTCCACAAGGAACTTTACTCTTCTCGGCTGGTTTTCTCTAGGAAGTGAGAAGAAAAACAGTGAAAAATGGCACAAGACCAGAAACTGAGGAAGAAACAAAAAGGGAGAGCGACAGAAGGGGGCAGCCCTCAGAGTTGCAATTGAAAGCACTGTTAGACTGTGTATTGTAAGAATATCTTCAGACAATTCCTCAGTGATATGAGACATGGATGAAAGGGAAATCATCCCCTTCTTTGTGCTTGGTGGGGATCTGCCAGAAACATAACTTTGTTATCCTCTGTCATTTATCACATGCCACTGGAACATCCCTGGCTTCAATGGATCTTGCCTAGATTTGCATGCACACTGCCAAAGAGATCAGGTAAAGGTAGATGATGTAAGGTAAAGATGAGGTAAAGAAGAAGAAGGTTGGTTTGGGTTCGGATTACCGGGCATCCCTGCTCACACAATGCATTGACAGCTGCTAGGGCAAGGCAAGGAATAGAAGTGAGGGTGGCTCTGGCCTTGCCACTGTTCATTCCAGCAGGCTCAGTGCTGTTCATCTCGGTGGTGCAAGTCAGGACCACGTTTCTCCCCAGGCACACACCAGCCGTGGGAGTAGCACCACTGGCAGATGCTGGGGCATACACCTGAAGGCATGTGTCATCTCTGAACGGCAATTTTGCTTGTCTACATGCTTGAGAAGTGATGTTCCAGTGCTATATGACATTTTGTCAGTTTTTCCCTTGAAAGCATGACTGAAGCCTTGGATCCTCAGTGCCTTTCTGAACTTGCTAAGCCAGATAAATCGCCCATCAAATACTATGAGCCCTGCCCTGATATAGAATGTGTCTTCTGTGGTTTTGTCCTCTCTGTGTATTAGTTTCTTTTTTTTTTTTTTTTTTTCCCTCCACTTCTCTTCACACTGTGGAATAATTACTGCGGGGGTAAATTATTGAAACTAATTATTTAGGATACACTTGTTGAGGATAAAGGATAAAGGTTATCTGAGGATAAAGATTCACGTAGACCACTTGAAGTTCACTGTGATGGAAAAGAAGGGAGTATCTCTGGTACTATGAGATGTGATCAACGGTCATCTGAGGGAGGACCAAAGGGACGACTTTTGTTTTAAAAATAGCTGAGTCGTATGATTCACATCTTCAGCATATAAGGCAGCTGTGCAGTGGGTAAGGAATCGGCTCTGCATGGTTCCCCCACCCCAAACTGGCCTCCGTTCTCGGATGGTAGTGCATGTGGAGAGCCCAGTGTTCTGGCACTAAGAAGTACAGGGGAGTAGAGCAGTGTGGAGATACTATGGGGCCAGGCTCCGTGTACGAAGCAGGTACAGGAACCAGATGGTACTGGGCACATAGCTGCTGTCGATTAAAAACGATAAATGTTCCGTTCCATCCAGAATGCTAGCTGCCGAGCTAGCAGATATGTCAAAATTTGTCCTGTGGATGAACTTTACTCATTAAAATCCAATTATAATACCAAAACACACCTCCATCCCAAAGGATACATGGTTCCACCATGCCCTTATGCTCTCCTGAGCATGCGTTGTGTGTTTTTGCAGGTAGCATATTTTATCAATGATAATCTAAAAGAACTCGCATCTGTGCCTTAATAAACCTCATTTTTGTCGATCTAGTTGGTTAAAGGATGAAGGTTATCTGAGGATAAAGATTCACGTAGACCACTTGAAGTTCACTGTGATGGAAAAGAAGGGGGTATCTCTGGTACTATGGGATAAGATCAACAGTCATCTGAGGGAGGACCAAAAGGATGAATTCTGTTTTAAAAATAGCTAAGTCATATGATGTCTGTGGGAAAAGCAAGCTGCCCTTCATCTGCCTCATTCAGCTCTGTCAGAACAGGGTATCTAAGTGGAATCACAAAAGCCTTCACTGTGTTCCTCAGAAGTAACCTGCACCAGCCCTCCTTGGCTGAGTGTGACACCCCAGATGTGGCCACAATCAGGCCGTGGAACAACTCAGGCCCTCAGAGGTTTCCCTCTGTCTACCTGGAGTTCACAAGTAGGCATGTGTTTTCTTTTCCACAGACGTCCGGTCAACTGCTAAATCTCAAGATCTCGAAGACTGGTTTTAGGATCCGAAGGATGGGTTTTCCACTGCTGTACCCTGCCACAGGTGACAGTGCTCCATCCAGTCAGGACTCCCCCACCTGTGGTCCCCAGCACTGGCTTTAGTCAGCCCCTTTCTGAAGGAGGTGGGAGAAGCAGTTGCCTCCTGAGCAGCCTCCCAAAACAGCGCTGGCTCTGCAGTGCTAAAAAGGAATGCTGGCTTTATGCCGGAATTGACAAACATGAATTCACTCACAAAGTTTATCTGTTATTTGAGAGATGCTGTTTTGTAAGGATAACACTCAGAATAACATTTAAGCAGAATCTCATCCTCAAATTTCAATCCATTAGGCATTAGCTATAAGAGAATGTGTAAAAAAATCATACTGCATATATAAAATAGCAGTTAATTCTCGGTCAAGTGCTCAGAGTGACATAGTCTGTAACATTTCCTTAAGTCAGCAAATGTAACCTTGGGATGTATACCAGTTAAAAAGAAAGGTTTTAGAAATTCTTCTAAAATGTTAAATGTTTCCCGTTACATGTTTCATTCAAAGCACTTAACAACTCTTCAAGTCAGTGTTGGCAGTTATATGAGAACAAAAAATCCTCAAGCAGTCAGCTGGGAAAAGGTAGAAGAAAAAAGTACATCTGCCTTGTTTTAACTTTCAAGCTCAGGTCTGGATTTTCTAGTTCCTTTTCTGGGAAGGAAGGGGAAAAAAGAAACAAAAGTTTCTGCAGAAGCATGTCTCCTTCATAACAGAAGTCTGTGCCCACTTGTGAATACGCCTAATTATCAGTGTCCAGGCATAAAAACGACAAGTGGTAAGGAAAAAATCCCCAACCATTTCTTTCTGTCTTCTGTGATGTGTTGTCTGGCTTGGGCCACAATTGGGAGACTTGGAAAAAGACCAAAGAGATGCCAAAGGAAAAAATAGCGAAATGCAAGGTATTTTTATAGACTGGAATGAACCCAGCATACTTTCCTAGCTTCAGTCGAGCCAGTTGTACTAACAGGTGCAAACTGCAAGCTGTTCTGAATTTACCTCACATTTTTATTTTCCACTAACGAAAAAATGCTGCATTTAAATCAGACCACTAGACTCTGCTGAGATTTTTGTACAGGTAATTTCATGCAGACATTCTCAAAGCGTGTGCATGTGAGGGGATGATCCTCACCAACTATCCTGGGTATCGTAGAGAGGATCACGTCACAACTTCCATGGTGTGCTCGCCCAGGCTGAAGACCCTGGGACATGCAGGGGAGACACAGGAGAGGACTTTGCGTCCATGGAGGGATCCTGCTCAGCTAAGCAGCAGGAAACGTGATAAATTAGTGAAAGGGACCACCACCAGTTTAAGCTCCTGATGCAGCACTTGGCACAATGGGGCCGGGGCAGCCCTGGGGCTCCTGGTGCTGTTTCTGTGCAGAGTTGCTGACACCACCAACACTGGGAAGACCCCACGGGCCCTGTTCAGTGCTGCTCTACCACCAGTTGTACTGGTTTGCCAGGGGTTATAGTAACGATAGTGTATATGTGACAAGAAAAATCATAATTTAACCTGAGAAAGGTGGTTTTCTTCATGTGGGTTATGCAGCATCTGCAGGGGCACTCCCTGCCATGGGTCTTTGCCCCTGTGGGTGTGAAGCAGAATATCCCCTTTCCCTAGTACCCTGCACTGCTGGTGTCAAGCTCCTGCACATCCAGAGGGGCGATACTGGTCGCCTGCCAGCACTGAGCTCCAGGGCCATGTGTCTTCACATGCTGTGTTGGACGAAACCATCTCTGCAGACCTTGCAGGTTGGGGAACCCCACAGCTCCAGGTATCCCAAACTCACAGGTGCTCCTAAGACATTTATTCCAGCTGAAACGGGGACTAAGAGCCTTCAGGCTGAAGGCTGGGTTTGTGACACCAACCCAAGCCTCAGTCCAAGGGGCTGGTCTGCCTGTGAAGCTGACAGTAGAACCATTAAGATTCTAATCTAATCTCCTGGAGAAACTGGCAGCTCATGGCTTGGACAGGTGTACTGTTCTCTGGGTAGAGAACTGGCTGGATGGTCAAACACAAAGAGTTGTGGTGAACGGAGTCAAATCCAGTTGGCAGCTGGTCACAAGTGGTGTTCTCAAAAGCTCAGTGTTGGGTCCGGTTCTGTTTAATCTCTCTAACAATGATCTGGATGAAGGGATTGAGTGCACCTTTACTAAGTTTGCAAACGACACCAAGCTGGATGGAGTGTTGATCTGTTGGAGTAGGATGGCCACACAGAGGGATCCGGACTATCTGCACCATTGGCCTAAGGCCAATTGTATGAGGTTTAACAAGGCCAAGTGCCGGGTATTGCACTTCAGTCACAACAACCCCAGGCAGCGCTACAGGCTCGGGGAAGAGTGGCTGGAAAGTGCCTGGCAGAGAGGGCTCTGGGGGTGTTGACTGACAGCAGCTGAACGTGAGCCAGCAGTGTGCCCAGGTGGCCCAAAAGGCCAACAGCATCCTGGCTTGTGTCAGGAATAGTGTGGCCAGCAGGACTAGGGAAGTGATCGTGCCACTGTACTCGCTGCTGCTGAGGCCGCATCTTGAATCCTATGTTCAGTTCAGGCCCCTCGACGTAAGGAAGACATTGAAGTGCTGGAGAGAGTGCAGTGAAGGGCAACAAAGATGGTGAAGGGCCCGGAGCACAAGTTTGATGAGAAGCAGCTGATGGAACTGAGGCTGTTCAGCCTTGAGAAGAGGAGGCTGAGGGGAGACCTGGTCACTGTCTGCAACTACCTGACAGGAGGTTGTGGTGTGGAGGGTATTGGTCTCTTCTCCCAAGTAACAAGTGACAGGACGAGAGGAAATGGCTTCAAGTTGCACCAGGGGAAGTTCAGATGGGATATTAGGAAAAATTTCTTCCCAGAAAGGGTTGTCAGGCAGTGGAACAGGCTGCCCAGGGAATGGCTGAGACACCATCCCTTGGAGGTGTTTAAAAGATGTCTAGATGAGGTTCTTAGGGACATGGCAGGACCTGCCTTTCATAAACCTATGCTGACTAGGTGCTGACTAGGCCTGACTGCTTGATTTTCCTGTATGTGCTGCGTGAGGACACTCAAGATGATCTGTTCCACGACTTTCCCCAGCACCAAGGTCAGACTGACAGGCCTACAATTCCTTGGATCCTCCTTCCAGCCCATCCTGTAGATGGACATCACATTTTCCAACTTCCAGTTAACTGGGACCTCTCCAGGTAGCTAGGACTGCTGATAAATATTTGAAAGTGGCTCAGTGATCACCTCCACCAGCTCCCTCAGCCCCCTTGGGTGTATCTCATCTGGCCCCATAGACCTGTGGGTATCCAAGTGGTGTACCAGTTTGCTAACCATTTCCCCTTGGATTATTTGGGTTTCATTCTGCTCCCCATCTCTGTCTTCTGGCTCAGGGGGCTGGGTATCTGGACCACAACTGTTCTGACTGTTAAAGACTGAGGTAAAGAAGGCATTTAGTACCTCAGCCTTTCCCTCATCCTCTGTCACTATTTTGTTTCCCTCCACTTCCATCAGGGGATGGAGATTCTCCTTAGCCCTCCTTCTGTTGCTGATGTGTTAATAGAAACATCTTTTGTTCCCCTTTGCAGCAGCAGCCAGACCCAGCTGTAGTTACGATTTGGCCCTTCTGTTTTTTCCCTGCGTAACTTCGCAGCATCCTTGTATTCCTCTTGAGTAGCCTGCTCCTTCTTCCAGAGGTTAAAAATTCTCCTTTTCTTCCCAAGTTCCAGACGCAGCTTTAAATTCAGCCAAGCCAGTCTTCTTCCCCACCGTCTCACCTTCCAGCACACGGGGACAGCCTGCTCCTGCGCCTCCCAAGGGACTCTGCCAACCAGCCTCCTAAACTGATCAAAGTCTGCCCTTTGAAGTCCAAGGTAGCAGTTCTGCTAATGACCATCCTTACTTCTCCAAGGATAGAAAACTCAATAATTTCATGATCGCCATGCCCAAAGTGACCTCTGACCATCACGTTACCCACGAGTCCCTTCTCTGTTTGCAAAAAAACAGGTCCAATAGTGTGCCTTCCCTTGGCTCACTGACCAGCTGTGTCGTTTTTTAAATCTTACGAAAATATCCATTTAGATGGATGAGACATTTTCTACTGAAAAAAAATGTAACTTTGACTTTGTACAATAAAATAATATTCACAGCTTAGTATTTTTTGGAATATTTAGCTGTTGCCAGAACATTTCTTCTTCTCCCACTCCCCTCTTTCTGAAATACAATGCTATGCATTTTACCCTGGAAAACAAAACATATATAAAGATCTGTTTTAGACGGATGGGACATTTTGTACTGAAAATAAAATAACTATGTACAATTTTATACTATTTACAGCTTTTTTTTTTTTTTTTACTTTTTTGCTGTTGCCAGAACTTTTTTTCTCCTTC
>VWYH01005920.1:483396-537506 GCA_013399365.1 Pampusana beccarii
GAAAGATAAAGGGTGTTCACTACACAGATTAACAGAGCAGTAACAAACTGGTTGGTTATTGATGCTTAGACATATTATGTAAATGCAACACAATAACGTTCTGATGGAAACTAAGATGCTCCAATAACTAATATGTGAAGTGTGTAGAAACCAGACTAAGAACAAACTTCTATCAATGTATTGATCATGTCTGTGTCCAGAGGTCTTCGCATTCACCATTCTCCACATAGGAGTTTCCCTTCAGTGAATGACAAAAGCTACACGGACTATTTGGTGAACATCTCTCTTTTCTTTGGCCATACCTACCGTAGGGTAGTGTCAGTATGTGATTCACTAATTTAATATTCACTTTAGGGCATATTTACAACCTGTATGTCACAAAGAATTGTGACTGATGGCAGATAGACACTCATGAGCATTGCAGACCACAAAGCCTGTACAATGTATTTACAATGTCACCCAACCAGGGAGAAGTTTCTGACCCCCAACAAATTAACTACAACCATGGTCATTGTTCAAAACAAAGGAAAGTTGGAAAGTTGGCCTGTTCACACACAACCTTGACTACGAATGTGCCTCCGTGAACTGCCTTGTACAAATGAGTACTTGATACAGATACAATAATTAATTTGAATTTGCATTTATTTTCTTTCTCATTGCAGTTGCAGCCAGATATCTCAGCCAAAATAGAGGCCTTCAGACAATGAAGGTCAGTCATTGCAGATGAAAAGCTCTGTTCTCATCTACAGAAATAGGCCTAAGAAAGGGAAATGTTCAGAGAGAACAGCAGTTACTTGATCTGGGGCTCTGAGCAAATAAACACAACAATCCCAAATGCAGAAAGAGGAATATCCCAGAGCTCCTAATTCCTGTCAAAGGGCTCTAAGGGCTGGGTACTTTTGAGAAGTAGGAAAACACCATTTCTTCCCTGATCTTGGAAAAAAAAGGTTGGCCTCACTTGTATTTGTTTTTTTCAAGAATGGGTAAGGCAGCCTTCTTCAAGAAGAGGCTTTGAGCAGTAAATCCTGATTTGATAAAGTTCAGGCACCAAGAAAAGAACCTGTAACCTCAGAGGGACTGGGATGGGACAACAGCTTTTCTCTTGTCAGCACCCTCAGCACAGAGCTGCCTTCGCCACAGGTGCCTCTCCGGGACTTCTCTTCCAAGAGCCTGGAGACCAACCACACAGCAAACACAAATTCTTCCTACAGGCAGAAGCTCTAAGGTAGGCCAGGGAAAGTGACACAAAACTGGAATTCCTTATTGGAACACCAGGGACAAACTTCAAAATTCAGATACCACTGTGGGACAGGGAAAATATGCCAAATCAGTGTTAGTCAAATGACATTAAGTACTCATGGGATACAACCGACGCATTAACAGTGCTGGCCTAAAGCTGTTGCTGCAATAGGCCCTGAGTACTTCACTGATTTCCATTTTTTTTGCAATTGCACAACTGTCTGAACGTCTTTGTCTCTTCCATTTTGCATGTCCAAAGTGCTCTGCACAGATGTTCTGTGTGATTTGTGCACGCTGGAGGAGCAGGGGTCTCGCTTGGAGGATGAGTCCTGGGCAGCTGGTGGCAGCAGTTGGTGCTGGTCTTTACAAAATCACACCCTTTCTTGAGCCCTACTTTGACAATCCTGTGCTACCAACTGTTGACAAGTTACGCCTTGGCGCTTGGGGACACCTTTAATGAACATTTGGTGAGAACCTCCTATTGCAAAGTGCAGCCACTCTACCCCTGTCACCTTGTCACTAACTACAGGCTTGAGTGTCTTCTGATCTGGCTGAACGTGACCATAAATGCATATCTCACAGTACGATCTGTGAGCTGAAGGAGTGTGGCAGGGAGCTTTATTTGGAGCAATTCCCTTTCTTTTTTCCCCCCTATACTTTCATGATTTTCCTTTACAAAATGTGATTATAGGACAACAGAAAAGGTGCTGCCTTGACAGCTGAATCCTAAAGAAAGCCCTCTTGAGAAACCTTCTGGTACATGCTTTCTGCAGATTTCTGTATTGCAGGCCTTTGCAGGAGATAGGCAAAACCATAATTTTCACTCATCTCTATTTTGTTCTGCAGAACCGCTAGAACACTGTTGATAAAGGCTGATTTCCTCTTTAAACTGGATAGGTCAGGGCACACTCACGAGGGCACACTCACGAGAGAACACACCTGTGTCCACTGTTTTAAACTCAGAATAATAGGAATGGAGCTCCCTTGGCAGCTGGATCCTAAAGAAAGCATGCCTGAGAAAGCTTCTGGTCTACGCTTTCTGCATAGGAAAAGTTATGGAAACAAATGAAAGGAAGAAAATCTCATTTTAATTAACTGGCTAACATCCAATGTTTTATGTGTGAATGAACAATTCTTCTTTTAAGCTTCGTAATTTTAATAAATTCAAATTCTGAATAGGAAAATATTTCATTTCCCACCTTTTGTTTGTACCTGGTATTTATGAAGTCAAGTACTTCTGGAGGCGTTTAGTCTGCCTAAGGTGTGCTTACACGTTTCCCTAGTGGATTTGTTTTCCCATGGTACAATTCAGTAGGGCCTCTGGCTGATTACTGTGAAAAGAAATACCTTTTATAGAAATTCACTTTTATGATAAACAAGACTCTGAATTTAAATCTTTTTTTTCCAGTAGAAAATCTAATGAGAAAAGCCAATACAATTTTTTTCAATAAGGAGCATCTCTCTGTTACTGAGGCTTGAAGAATACAGTAATTTGTTAGGGAAGGTGAAGCACCTGAATGTTTGTTTTGTAGCAAATTTCAACTCTCTGTAGCTGTTTCCACATTTCAAAGTTCTTCGTCCCCTCACAAAATACATACAAAAATATTTTTTTATGCCAGAATATGAGAATATGCCTCATACCACGTACAGAGATTGCAGAAATTGTTTTCTTTTTCCTTTTTCCTTCTCCTCCTTCTTCTTCCTTTCATTTGCCCTTTCCTTTTCTCCATTTTAGTTTCATTTTCCCTTCTGTTTTCTTTATTTATTTATGTAATGGTAATCATGATAATTAGATCAAGTTTCATACAAAATGGGGAAAGTTAAGAAATGTTTCTTGAAATTCAACCTGCTACAACTTGTTTACCTTATATCTTTTAAACATTCTGCTGAGCAGTCAAATACTCACCATCTTATCAGCTCCCTATAAATCCTGACTTTTTTCATATATGGAAAGTCTTGTCTTTAAACCATTATGACTGAATACTATTTGATTTGGGCTCATTCCACAGTACCTGTCTCCCGAGGGCCTGGCAGGAAAGCACATTTATCACAGTGTGGAACATAACTGATGCATATGAACAGTTAACTCTACTGTGCTAATTAAAGTTATTTAACATCAGGATACTGAGTACTTTTTATGTCTTGGCTTGGCAAAACAACCAGCAGTTGGGGGAATGAAGGCAGAAGGAAACAAAACTTGACTGCGGACAATGATATCTTATAAAAGAATAGTATGATGCACGATCACATATCTTCTGTTGAATGATTTTCACTGCAGATTTTTTTCCCACTTTTAACAGCAAGTATTTTTTCCAGTGCCTTGTCAGTCATTAGAAATTTTGAAGTTCATAGCCTCAACATAAATTTAAGGTTCGTGACTGAAACCGTAGGCATAGATTTTGTTATATAGACAAAAGAGAAATATTAAGTATAGCATCAAACAGTATTACAAGTTCTGCACCAGCTTTGCAACAGCTGAAAGTTGTCTCTGGGTACAAGAATACCTGGAAAGAGCTCACATTTGAAACCTGCTTAGGTTTCAAAACAGCAATTCTTACAGATTTATTGATCTGAAGGTGGATTTTTGACACACGTTTCCAGCAATGATGTAATAGTCAATAGCTCCAAAGTGAGAAGGACAGTGCCCCTGTGCTTTCACTCCTGAGGGGAAGGCAGGGGGAGACATCAGACCTTTGGGCGACAGCACAAGGGACACACCAGATGTTGGCAGAGCTCAACTTCCATTGGTTTTGCCAAGTGTGCAGTTTTTCCACTGTCAGCTCAGAACAAGCTCTCAAGCAGATCATTCCTGGCTGCAGGCACTGTTTTTGAAAACCAAGATGGAAACAGGCAGCAGCAGATCTCTCCCCAGAAAAGGCTACACACACTTGCAAAGAGTGGGGAGAGGAGAAGACAGTGCAGACCAGTTGCAGTTGCTGTGGGTTCCCGTGCGCTTGGGCTGGTAATTCTCTCTTCACGCACCACAAAGCGCACCCACTCCAAGGTTCCACACAGACCTCTCCAAACTGCTTGTAATGCACTCAGATCACATCAGGAAGATGTTTCCAGTGAAGAACACCTTGGCTAAAGCCAAAGCATGCACAAGGAAGAGTTTGGTGCCAGGCATTCGCAGTCCAGGAGCTCCAGCTGCAGCAGGATCTGCTCGCTGCACCGCTCTGCAGCGACATCGATGAGCTGGCGCACAAATGTCTCCGTCTGGTGCTGCAGGAAGGGCTGCAGCTCCCGCACCAAGGCCTCCTGGTCCAGTCCATAGCGGCACAGAGTGGCTATGATGGTGCCCTGTGCCACAGCCACCTCCCACCAGAAAGGCCCCTGCAGCACCTCATTCACCCAGCACACCAGGGGCTCCAGGATCTCACAGGAGTCCCAGAAAAGGCCAGCCCAGACCTGGGGCTGCAAGCCGGCCACGTAGGTCCCAGGCACTGGCTCCACAGCCCCCTGCTCATCCTCATGGCTGTCAACTGATGGATCTGAGTGGTATAGAACATCTGCCTCCAAGAAGTCTTCCTCTGATCATGTGGAGAAATGATGTTCTTGGCAGCCTTCCTGCAACGGGAGCACGATGATCTCCTCTTTGCCCATCACAAAATGCAGCCCAGGCAGAACTGGTGCATACAGGGGGGTCACATAAGCAACATAATCTTCAGCATTGTGGCAAATGGGGCAGCTCCACTCTGCCTCTGTGGCCATATTTTGCTTCTTGCAGCTGGTTGGGGAGAGTCAAGGACAAGGAGCTGCTCCCCCTCACTGGCATCACACACTGCAAAATGGAGAGAGGCCACGGCCACTTGCTATCCCTGGGAGGAGAGGAAGAAATGCCCAGGTCCCTCACGAAGGACACAATTCCATGCCTTCCAGCTCCCGAAGCCCCATCACCCATCCATGGCCACCCCAGGGGACGTTTCCCCACACAGCTCACCTCTGCTGCTGCGAGCATGTCTGCAGTGCCCGGCTGCCTGAACTAGGCAGGGCCGGGGAAACGCAAGGGATGGGTCCGGAATGGGCACCGAGAGCTGCTGACAGCAGCCCCCAAAGCACCACCCAGCACCACGAGAAGCCTCGCTCAGACCTCCAGACCTCGCAAGCTGCTCGTCAGGAGTCCAGGCACGAGCCAGGCTGGGCCAGGCTCTGCTGACACCCCAAGATAAGCAGCGAGGGACATGAGGTCACGTACTTCATTCGTGGACGTCGCCATCCACCACTCAGTTACACAGGCCTCCACCAGTGGGTGATATCACCACAAACATTCTGCCCCACTATCAGGAGAAAAAGTAAAATATTATTTCTTGTTTTCATCTTCTACTTCTCCCTGCTGTTCTAGTTCAGTCACTTCCAATATGCACCCATGACTTTGTACCTCCTCCGCAATCCGAAACCTGTGCAGAGGTCATCTGCAACTAGCAGCACGGTGGGACCATTTGGCATGGGCTGCCTGTGGCTGGATGATACTTCCCCCACCTGGGAGCTGGTGCCAGGAGGTATGGGTACATGGAACAGGAGCAGGGAGCCTCTCTCCTCTTTGCCACCGCATGACATCGGCCAGGCAGAACTGGTGGAGACAGGAGGTCACATAACCAATGTCACCTCAAGCGTCATGACAGACTGTGCTGCGCCACTGTGTCTCCATGGCCCTGTTTGCTTCTTGCAGCAAAACAACGAGCTGCTCCCCATCACTGGCATCCAATGCTGCAAAATGGAGAGAGGCCACAGTCACTCACTGTCCTGGTGAAAGGAGGAAGTAATGTCCAGGCCCCTCAAGAAGGAAACCCTCCTGCCTTGCCAGGAGGCTGGGAAAAATCGGTCTTGCTTGATTGAACAGTGTATTCTAGCACACAGAAAAGCTTGCAGATGACTGTAAAAACTGATAAGTCCACTCGACACAATTCCAAGAATTTAAGTTTCCTTTAAGTTACAGGCCTGCACCATTTCTCCTTTAAGGCAGTACAATCTTCCCTCAAACAGTTCTCTAAAACAATGTTCAGCAAAGACTTCTTTTGACATGAGTGGCAAACCCACCCTTCCTTTCTTTGGTAGCATGGTTACCTCTGATGCTTTGGTTTTATGAAGAGACTACAATATTTTTAAATAGAATTTCTATTAATAAGGACAATATTTTGCTGCTAGAAATTTGGATTTATTCTCTTAACTAAAAGAAAACTCTGCATTTCTGCTTCTAACTGATCTCAGTGACAGACACATATAGGGGTAGTTGAATTCATGATTAACACTTTCGAAAAAGCCATTTGCTGTGATTTCTCTTTGGTAGGGCTTAAACAAAACCTAAGGAACACAATTAAACAAAAAACAAACAGGAACTTACATGCCTGCTAGTACTACTGAGACAGAAGCACAGCTCATGTAAAGGCATAGAATATTTGCATTTGAAAAAGTTTCTCTTGCTGCAACACTTGGTAGTGAGGATGCCAGTTAAAAGACTAGATAAGGTAACAGTTCACAAAACAGAACACAGTATGATGCTGAAGGACCTCTTCCAGTGGGGCCAAGTCTCATAGGTTTCAAACGGGACAAGAACTGAAGCTCACGTTTTCTTCTACATAGATAACTTCCATGGAGCGTTGATGAAGAAACGCGGAGCCCCAAGACAGCTCCAGACAGATTTCTTAAGGATTTGGAATTACTCTGCAAATGTCCTGCCATATGGTGAATAAAACTGAAAGTTGACAAGTGGATAGTAACATAGAGCACGTTCAAAAAAGACCAAAAATGCAGGGGTACATGTGAAAGAACCAGGATTCATCATCAAGGCCATCCTGGAGGGTGAAGAAACAACAGTGGACTTCTTCTTAGCAAGCTAGTCATATATTATAAACCTGCATAACCAAGTTGGTGTGAGGTGTTTAATAGCTCAGATGAAGACATCTAGAACACCAGTGCACATAGCTTCACCACGGAAGCTTGTGACAAACAGCTCTCACATGCTTAGGATATTTTGTTTAAGACTAACCACCTAAGTCCAGATGCTATTTTCCACTCACTGGAATTTAGCTTTATGTGCACATTTTAAAAGCTGATAGCAACCTCCCTCTGCTATTTAGGAGTTACTGACTTTGCTACTACTCTCAGAAGGGGTGGATCTCTTGTGTCTCGCAGGAAAACAATGGTCTGTGGCCATGCTTCTTCCTTCAAGTGCTAGGATCAATTGGCTATGTTCTGTATCAGAAGTTATTTGGGGGTTTCTCCAGTCTAATGCTATGATTTTTATATCGATAGGAGTTTTCAGAAAACCGTACAGGTAAACAATTAATTCCCAAACCACAATTCTTGTTATGATAACATGGACGGATATCAAGATGCATAGTTGTAAAGCACGAGAGAAGGAATCTCAAAGGCACAAGCTTCAGCTTCATTTTGGGCTTTCAATTGTCTTTAACAGGTGATACAAAAGCTGCCTCATTTCTTTGGCTGGGGAAGACAAAAGGAATTGGTGATCTTACTTGTATAGCTTCTTATTGTGAGCTGAAAACAGTGACTGACATTGCTCAGGACATCTGGTTTATTTTTTTTTCTTCTTTCTTTTTTTTCTGCAAGCTGAAGTATTTAACCTATGTTTGTACAACTTGAGATGGTCTCTTACATGTTCCCCAGGTAAATTTTCATAATGGTGAAAGTGGAATAAAATGAAACGTGCTGACCACTGAGTCAGAGTTGCTGAATATGTGCTATCCTTCAGAAACATTCTGCTACAATATGCATTCCTATAGGATGTGTCTACCATATATTCACCACTCGACATTCTTCCAATTCACATAATCAACCCAGTCCTCTTCTGTATTGATCTGCACCATCTGATTTATAACCTGACCCCACAAAAATCAAGAATCACTGTGCAGTTTGCACTCCATGACATGATTATCCTGACTTAATACAAGAAATAATGATATTTTACTAGTTTTGCTGTGGATGGGTGCTGTGGAGGCATGTTTTCAAGAGCACGAGACAGAAAGAATGTTTTGTGCATTAGTGACCTACAAAAGTTGCTAGTCCTAAAATGGAAGTTGCATGGTATACATCTAGATTGTGAATAGAAGTTGTCCTTGAGTAACTAATTGCCAGAGTTATCCTATTCCACATCAATTTGATTCGTTTTCTAAGCAGAGATACCCATGAAGGGAAGATCTTTCCTACTTACCCTCATGACCAAGCTGGTAATTTTAGGATTTCTAGTATATTAAGTAGTCCTGATAATATATTAGATTACATACAATTTAAGGATATGTTTAAGGCACGAGAAGGATTCTGATGAGACCAAGAAAGTAATTTCACCAGCCCTAAGTCGACTGACAAATTGCCAAATCAGGGTCTGTCCAAATCTTTGTTTGGGTAACAACATTCTCTCAAGAAATTACAGTAATTATTTGGTGCCTGGAAGTCTTAAACCAAATACAATATGTTGTTCTGCCTGGAAGTTCCTGTTTCAGCTTCCCGAAGTAACCAGATTACCTAGGATGTACCCAAATCCTCTGTGAGTAAGCCCTGAGAAAATACCAAGGCAACATTGACCCTGCTGTCACATCTCTAAACATCAGAGACATATTTGCACATTACTCCTGTGAACCCCTACAAAAAATGAGTTAAGTGCAGGCCTCTTAAACAAGGCAGTAACATACCACAACAATGGCACTTGAACTCTTATTTAGCTCTGCTCAACAAGAATCAAGAATGCCATGTTGAATTAGGATTTCAAATTTAATGTACAGTCCTTCTGTGCCTGCTCTAAGTAGCAGGACACATTTCCCAGAGAGAAACTGGATGACCTTCTGCTCCTGCAGTCAGTTGCTCACCTTCAAATATTGGTGGAAGTGCTGTCAACACCCCTGACAGATCTCAGGCAACTAATCATTATTATAATAAATACTGTCAAAGGTGTGCTATGAAGTGCTGCTACCCATTACAAGAGTAACTGCTCATGTTTTATTTAAAAGCAAACCGAATATTTGCATAAAACTTACATAAAATTGAAGTATGAGTTCAGTTCACCCCTTGGCATATTTAATTCGTGCTGGGTAGGTGCACTGGTTACTTTCCTCCCTGGCTGTTTGAAAGAACTCTGAAATGCACAGAGCAACTGCTGATTATTGAAGTGAGGCATATGTCCTTGTGTTATTGATGGAAATATGCTGCTAGTGTTGACCTTAAAATAATCAAAAAGACACTGAAATACCTCCAACTCTTTCTTACAAAAATACTGTAGTACTTCATTCAACAACAGACCAACTATCATGCCAGGCAAATACCTACTCCCACTACATTAGCATACCATACTTGGTGCAGCAGAAAGGCTTCAGATATTCAGCTATTACAGAAAATTTCTTTATGCTCTCTTGCTGAAACATAAGTGTACAGCACATTACATTTTCACCAGCAAACAGCATTTTGTCATTCTGCACCGTATCACTGCATACTGCACATGGCTGTGAGCACATTAGCCAGAACTGCAATGTTATTCTCTTTTTTTTTAGCATCGGTTCATGGCCTTCCTCTTTCCATGTGTCATAATTATTTTTGTCAGGCATTGGCATGTAAGTGGTTGCTTAGTGCCCTAAGGCAGATAAGGCATTTGAGAGAAATAAATGGATACACTTTTAAACTCAGAA
This sequence comes from Pampusana beccarii, assembly GCA_013399365.1. Lineage (NCBI taxonomy): Eukaryota > Metazoa > Chordata > Aves > Columbiformes > Columbidae > Pampusana > Pampusana beccarii. The sequence goes on from VWYH01005920.1 coordinate 493,272, forward strand.
ACTTTCACGTACACTTTACTATTCATTGAGTTGCCCTGCAGAACCAGCAAAAGCTCACAGAAACATGACAAACCAATTCCTTGGCAATAAAGAGTGACAGGAACCAGCTTCCTTCATCCCTGTGATCCTGACACAAATTCACTGGGGCAGATCTGGTGCCATAGTGTTTCAATAGCATCAGTGTCAAGACCTACTTTTATGCAGAAAATAAGGTAATTAAAAAATCCATGTTGGAGACTTCTTAGAAAAGTCAACACTTCCATTGTGTTCTTCCTTGATTGTTTTTCGGTATACTCTAATGCAAGACTGTCAATAAAAAACTACTGTTCTCTTTGATAAAGGGGTGCAGGAGAATAAATTCCACCGTATACATCAACCCTACATGCCTTTGTACCTCCAGTTCCAGAAAAAAAGAAATTCCCATGAATGCAAATACAAAAGTCCTTAACACAAGACCCAGTTTGTCACTAGCTAGTATTCAGAAGGTGTGTGTTAATATACAGGATGGTATGTGTTAATATACAGATTAAGATTTCTCAGAAAATTCCTTGCATTGTGAGATGGGTGATAAAGGACAATGAAGAGGCAGAACACAGCCAATGAGAAACGGGATTTCTAAGTAAGAATACATTGAAATAATCTGCAATACAAATCTGAACAGGAAATACATCTACTGGCAAAGACTGAAGAAAAAAAAAAATCTTACTAGTACTGTGAAGTTTATGCCTGGCACTCACATGCTTAGGTGAGGGGAAACCCTTTAACACTTTCCCATGGAACTGAGAGGTAGCAAAATCTGCCATCCTGTATCAGAATAATTATTTGATCTTTAAAGTTTTTCATTTAAATAGCAAAAGCAAGCTATCTATAATAAAAATAACGTTAGGTCTGGAAAAAAAATTACTGCTTTTTCTTCTCGCATCTCAAATACAAAAGAAAAAAATCAAAGCTCTTTCAAAACTGACCAGATTTGGGGGTTACTTCTTATCAAACAGAATGTCTCATTAGGACAGCAACGACTCAGTTTTCTATCCTTCCCCTCCCAGAATAGGACAATTCAGCAGAATTTGGAGACGGGGCACTGGGCCCGTGCTGGTTTGTGGCAGGGAGCAGGTTCCGCTGTGTTGCCAGCCACCTCCTCTTCAGATCAGCCTGAGACTCCTTCCAAACAAAATTTCACTGAAACCACTGTCTTCTTGTAGAAGGAGTTGTTTCATATGAATGGACATTTTTCATCAAAAATGTTTTTAAAAACTCCCAGTCACTTTTAGCTTCTGGTCAGGCTGGTGAGCTGCAGGGTCCCACAGGATGCAGATGCACTGCAGCAGAAAGCAAAGCAGAACTGCTGAAGAAATAATCCAAGGAGAAACCGCCAAACTCTCAATGTTTTACAGAGAAGGTTCGTCTGTACAGCAGAACTTGGTTATCAGGGGTTCCCTCTGGTCATTATTTCTCTACTGCATCTGGTTCTTAGAACAGGAGTGTATTATATTACTGGAGCAGCATGGGGACTGAAAACTGAGCTTTAATTTCACTTCTTTAAAGTAGGGATAAACTTGTAAAATTATACTTGAATATGTAACAGATAAATAGCAAGTAACTGAAAATAAAACAGTTCAACTACCAGATCTGTCTTTGGTGATGGTCCTTCTTTGATCGAAGAGCTGGACTGGCTTAAACGAGCTCCAGAGGTGTCATTCGGCCTGAAGGATTTCTTGATTCTATGATAAAGTTTAAGCTACTGATAGTTATGCTGCCCTCTTAGCATGTAACTGCAGGTTCTCTAGTGTACAGTAACAGCTTTCAAAACTAAGTTTTCCTCAGTAAAATGCCCAAGGACTTGCTGAAGTGCTAGCAAAACTGAAAGAGAAAAATATGCTGAAAATTAGGGTAAGGGTATTTTTACACTGCATAGATGAGAGAAGTGAGGCCTGTGCCTAAAGCTATCCTGATGCCATTGTTAAACCTGAGTCCTGGGCATGACCACTCACTGAAGCCCAAGCCTAAATTCCACCCACAAATCTGAAATCAGAGCACAGGAATCTCATTTCAAGCATGAATATGATGTGCAACAGAATAAACCAGGTCAATGTCACACACTTAAAGGCAGCAGCAATTCAAACTCTTTCTGGAAACAGTTGTCCTACCTCTATACTTCCTCCTCCTTTCCCTGCACCCACAATTGCACAGCTGACCTGCTAGAAGCTGATTAATTTATTTTTCTCTTTTTTAAATGAGTTTCTTTTTTTGCCTGATGATTTCTCTGATCTCATTCAGCACACGGTCATGAACACTGAGTGGAAGGAAAATTGAAACTGCAGAAACGAGTTCCAAAGTCAAGCAGGGAACAGGACTCTTATCTACACTGTGGTCACAGCATCAGCCTGGTGTCCTGTCGATGCACTCTTCCTCCATCCTTTTGTGCTTCTCTGCCAGGAACATGATCAGGACAACAGTAAATCCTCTGCCTCACACCTATTCAAAATCCCCTCTTAGAGCTTTAATTTCTGTGTTGGTAGGTAACTGACAAAGAGCAACAAAGGGTTTTGTAAATGAGGGTGAGAATGAATATGTGCTAATGAATTCTGGATTAAAGCTGCCCGTCTTCCTCTCTCGTACTCAGCCAAGGCTGGCTACACAACTTGCTGACCCTATGAAGTCACTGCCCAGCTTACTAAGGTAGCAATTAGATAAAGAGCAGGTGGATGGAAGACTAATAAATAAATTGCTGGTAAATACTTTGGCCATTATTAGGCCTCTGAGGGAGAAGGAGGGAAATCGGGCAGAGGTCCAGGTGCAGAGCTCAGCTGCCCTGGGAAGCGCTGGCTGGGAGAGATGGAGGCTGCTGCCTGCGCAGCACCGGCCTCTGCAGCTGCATCTCCACAGCGCCAGCCTCCACAGCATCTCCTCTGCAGGCTGGACGTGACAGCAGGGTCAGGGCAGGCAGAGCAGGGCCCAGGGTCTTCTAGGAGAGTCTGTTCGCTTCTCTGCATCTAGAAACCACCCTTCTCCCCTCCCTTAATTGTTCTTTCCTCAGACTTCAGAGATAGGTTAGGAGCAGGACAGAGGCCTTGTCCAGGGTTGTAGTAGCTGCTCACAGGTCTCTAAAAGGCCACTGGAGGAAGAGGTCACCTCACGTTTGCCTCCGATGACTGCCTTTGGCAAAAAAAATAAAACCATCAAGCCAAGATCTATTTCCCTCAGAAGTCACATGTGTATTGTACTCTCTGTAGAAGCCTTAAATAGTAATCGTGCATCTTCATCATCTGTTTTGAAAAGATTGTCCTATGTCAAGCTACATATCCACAAATGCTGATAATGAGCTTACAGTTGTGGTGGTTAAGTAGAGCGTTGGGTGAAACCAGATAGGGGTATATATCTTATCTTATATAACTTACGAAGCACAGGAGAAGGTAGCGTGAAAAGAGCAGACATACACTGACTACCATGCCATTACTGAGGAGGCTATAGAAAGCACTTCAAAAATAAACAAAACCATACATTTCAAAGGCTAAAACAAAGATATCACTGCTACAATATTTCCACTCATTTGTGATCTGTCTTCACAAGCCTTCAAAGCAGGACACCCCTTCCTGAACATCACATTCCCTTTCTCCCCTTTTTCTGCTGCATCTGCATTGCAGATACCTTGACAAAGAGCAGCTGTGGCAGAACTAATTACATCTTAAAATCACTTGTGCTCATTTTCCAAATTTGCGAATTTAATATCCTTGTTGTATTCGTAGAAAATACACTGAGAAGTACAGGAGAAAGCCTGTTAGATAAGCTTCATCTACAGTGTGGCTGAAAGACTTCATGGTACACATCAGAGGTTCAGACAAAACCTTCCAACAAAAGGTTCAGAAAAAGGCTCAGAACTGAGGACTAACCACGGTCTTTCTTTTTTGCAACAGCAAGAATTCATCACAGCGACTTGCAAATTTCTGTTGGCATTTCAATCATCCATTCACAACAAATTTCCTTTCAAAATGAAAATACCAGGAATGATCAGGAACAATGATGATTAGAGCCTTGTTTGTGCAGGTCCAGTGACAGTCCACAGAATTCACAGGGAATCTGACCATGGAGTCCTTCACACAAGAGCCTCTCTCTTTGTCCAGCTGTCACTCTGAGCATTTTTTGGCCACTGAATCACAAGAGGCAGCCACATGACTGAGTCACATCATATCACTTGTCTTTTTTTTGTGACTGTTAAAGTCACTGCCTTGAGGTTGAGAACCAGATGCTTAAAGACTGCCATTCCTGTATTGGGTCATTAGCATTTGATGAAAGTTTGACATTATGTCTCTCCTATAATCAGCAGATTATTGAATAACAGTATAAACCTAAGGCACAACATTTGAGTACATTTGAAATGTCTGAGGCCCTTTTGTAAAATGAAAATACGACCACTGAGAACATTAAGTAGGTTTATAGCGAGTGGTCCTAATGTTTTTCCTAGGTACTACATCAGGACAACTTTATGCTATTTTTTCTCTCATTAATAAGCTGGCTGTTTCAATGTAAAACAAGTCAACCTTTATGACAAAGTCCAGTAACTCAATAGTGTTGAAGGAACATGAAGAGTCAGTCAAACAAACCTCCCTCCATAATCGTTCTGTTCTAGCACTACTGTCTTGTAAGACAGCAGTATGAAAATCATGCAAAGAGTCTCATCAAACATGTTAAAAATTGTGCATTTTTAAATGAAGTTTTGTGTTCCAAAGTAATTTATACATATCTCCTACAAATGCCATAATGTCCTCTTTAACTAGACCTCTGCAATTAAAAAAGGACTGTCCTTACTCTGAAGCTAAAATCTTCGAAGTTTGAGAAGGAACAGGCTTTGAACTAAGGTCTGCTGATTAAATCTGAAAATTTTCATGTTACTGTGACCAGTATGAACATTTGCTGAATCACAATTAGGTTTCAGAGCTGTCTTTACACTTGCGCTTTCCAATAGAGATTTCTCTCCACTAATGTGGCATCAGCCCTCAAATTTGCCCTTGCAGCTTCATGAGGATACATGTGCCAGTACTTGAGACTCTCCCTTCTGCCCAGAGTTCTGGCATGGCCAACACCACCTGAAATGCCCTGAATGTCATCTTGGGCTCCTGCTGCAACAGAACCTGTCAGCTGGCTGCTTATAAGAGATTATAAACTATTCTTATTACAAGAAAAGTAGTAAGCCTAAGCACCATTTATCCAATCTCTCTAAATATTTCTACTTTGAAAGAAACAAAGCTCCAAAGAAACACCTTATTTTCCTTTACGGAAGGCTCATTCCTTCAGAAAAGTTGGTGAAAGATCACTGGTGAGGGACACAAGTGTTACCTTCCAAAGGGTTTAAATTCAGCCAATCAGAAGTGAGGTAGGGTTAAAGTTAAACTCTGTTATCTTTCATTGTTACCTCTTGTTGCCTGTGCACCATCATATAGATTTCAATTTCTTGGCTTTATGTTGTCTCTTTTCTTATGAGAGACCTGAACTTCAGGTATGTTAGAAGGCATTGTGTTTCTATGGAAATATTACAATTTTAGCTGTCAGAGGAGCGATGTATCTATCTTGAAGAATGTCATCTTTTATGCCCTCTGCCTCACAGCTAATTACTTTCATTTTTCTATATTCCTCTTCTGGTTTTGGAAAGGAATAGACTTCACAGTGCACTGAGTAATGAGAAGGAAGCAGAAGGTCACTAGAGAGGTGATCTGATATACTCAGGCATGCCCTTTCTAAAGTTCTGTGGTGTGTCTGGGAGAAGCTCCAGAGATATTATTCAGCACCAGCAGTTGAAGAATGAGTAAATCAGCTCCCCAAAACAAGAACGTAGAAGTATGAAGGCGTTAAAAATACTGTGCTGTAGCTTCTGCTACCAACCAACCTAGTCAATTCTGTACTTATGTGCAGGCTGCGACTGGACAATTCAGAAAAGCTCATGATTAAGGAGTGGAAATTCTGCACTGAAACTAAGCTTAAAACCAATAGTAAGACTGAAATTCTGCTGAGGAGCTTCAGAGGAATGAATAGTAGTAGAGCAGATCTAGCCGTTTTATGTTCAGCTATTAGAGAAAGTGAATTCCTTCGACAAGGCACTTTGCCAGCTCTGACCCACCTGGAGCCAGGTTCAGGCATTTCAGAGTCATTAGGGCCATTTTAGAGTCACTAGGGCCAGTTCAGTGCAGCCCTTGCCCACTGGTTGGAACAGGCAGGAGCTGAGCATCTTGCAGAGCAGTTGATAAAAGACTTGTGTAAGTGAAGTGGGTTTTACTGGTAACAGGTGTGTATTAACATCCAGAGAACTGCTCTCAGGGAAAGTAGCATTTGCACACCTCAGGCACACCTGGGACACAGAGGTGACTCCCGCCAGGGGAAGGGATGACAGCACTTAAAGCTAAGAGGGAGAGAACCTAAGACAGAGGTTTTGGGTGAATGTTACTAAGTGAGGAAAAAACTATGCTTAAGAATTCTGAACCTCTCAAAAAAGGCAGATCAGTGCATATCCTGACCTACAGTGTGCTGTTGAGAGTTTTGGTATAGGACATTTAAAAACTTAAAATGGAGATCATGATGAGCATATGAACTGTCATTAATTTTACCAACTTCTAGAAGTCCCCAGTTCCTTTACTTCAAGAACAAGCTTTTTACTTCACCAACTCAGCACTTTTCTTTAAGGAATAGAAAAAAAATTCTAACTCAGAATTATTAGACTTCACTTCTTTCGTAACAGTTGTACCAGAACACCCTAAATAAATAAGAGAACAGAATTAGACAGAAGGAGACACAGAAAAGGAGGGGCAAATAAAAAATAACAAAGGGAGATTTTCACTTGATAAAAAAGAAAAAGAAAAAAGGACAGAAAAATGCAATAGAAAAAAAGACAGAAAAATGCAAAAGGAAAAAAGACAGAAAAATGCAAAAATTCACTGAGGTTCTGCACAGTTCCTATGGAGGGCCCAGTACTACATCAAGGTCATGCTGATCGAAGGAAGTCTTGGAAGATGCCAACACAGCACAAGTCAGTCAGATGAAGAGTTACAATCCCCAGACTGTACTTTGCTTACTCAACATATGGAAAACATAAGGAATTAAGTGGTGTGTTTTGAGTGATGTCTGTGAACCATGTAGTTCTGAAGACAATCTGGTACACTAAGCTCCAGAAAGGACACTGATACATAATACAAAACCATCCCAGAGGTTTATAAAGAACAGGCAAGTGCACCTCACGTGCTTAAAAATGAGCAGAGAAAATACAGAAAAACAATACTTAGCAAGCAACACAGAAGGCTCATGCCAAATCTCACGAGTCTAAAGGCTGTGTCAAACTTCACAACAGCAGAAAGGCCACAGGGTTCTGGAAGTGAACCCTGAAGCTGGTAGAACCTGAAACTCTTGGAAGAGAACCCACTGCCAGTGTCAAAGGGCCTCCAGATGATCCCTCTGGGAGAGCTGAGGTGTAAAGCCTGGTCCCTCTTGGACTAGGGAGAGCAGGCCAAGCCATGGGAGGGCTGCACGCCCACAAGGAGGGTCTGAACAGGCTTGCTTCTCCAGCTCCATTCTTAGGAGAAGATGTCACAAGCACTACAACTCTGCTCAGAAATGTTCCCAAGGAATAGCTGTTTGGACCCTTGGCCTCTCCAGTTTTCCTTTTCATTGCATGAGACAGACTATGGGTACAATGTGCTTGTTTTCAGCATAGGCTGTGACACTTTCTGAAGGCAGGCCAAAGCAGAACACTTCACAAAGAGAAGACACCTTCTTCCCTTTCTTAGGAAGCAACAGAGCCTGTTCAGATCAAGCACCACACTGCAAAACATAGCAGTCAAGTGAGAGAGAAAGTCGTCACAGCTCTGGGAAGCTGAAGGTCACATAAATGAAGTATAGCACTGTGACAGAAAATCAGGAACATACAGCCAGACCTTACAGATGAAGGAAAAATGAACTCCCTCCATCTGCAGTCGACTGCTCAGGATTGACCACAGCTCCCAGGCCTCACCCCAAATGTGGAAGCAAGACATGTTCCTAAAGGCAGAGTGGGCAAGGACAGGTGTGGTGGAAATTGCTTTTGGTTTTGTTCTGACTTAATATCTTAAGAGTTTTCTCTATTCACAAAACAAACTGTAAATCATACATCCTCCAGATTAAAGAGTGTTTGGTTTTTTGAGTGATCTCAGTAAGGGAGAAGATCTAGACAGATCTGTCTCAAAACTCTTGCCAACATGAAGTCCCAAGGCAGCTTTTCGCTAACAACTGAATCCAGTTCCTCCAGATATCCAGGCCTGAGAAGTTCTTGGTATGTAGTTCTATAGAGGCCTCCATTACGTCAACTACTGATTCTATCAGGGTAATGATGATGCAAATATTGGTATACTTCTTTAGGACTTCATTCTCCAAAACTCAGTTTCCTCAGCTAAATGAAAATAGTGATACTTAGTAATTACACAGAACTCAAAACACTCTAGAATGAAGGAAGAATACGGTTTTCTGTTTTCTCTGTAATGCAATAAAACTGTACAGACCATGCTTGGCTAAACAGACTGTAAACAGACTCATTCTCAAAAGCAATCTTTGGCTGCTACGCTAATTCAAGTGTTCCTTCTCCTTCTAAACATAACCTTAAACCCCAGCTTACAACCACAAGTTGGAGCTACAGTGAATTCAGCGATCCCAAACAATAACTGCACAAAATCAACGCACAAAACACCCAATACAATGGGTATTTTCATGAGGAAAAACAAAAGTATTCTATCAAAAGGTTTTGTCGCATCCATTAAATTAGCTGTCTTTATGGAATTTATTTGGTTTAACTACCTATTAAGCATTTCTAAATGTACTAATTTTAATTCTCCTTTGAATCTTACATTTATGAGTTTAGTTTTAATGGATTTATTCACTGAGTTCTGAGTTTTGAGTGTCCTGGACAGTTTCAACTAAAACTTTTATTTTAAAGAAATGTATATACTGTAAGTATATACTTTTTTCCTTCAAATTATACTGTTTGTTTCAATATATTATGAACTAGACTTTTTTCCTTGCTCTACTATTTCTATTTGTTTTGTATAGATATAGCTGATTCAACTATAAATAACATAAGGATGGTGTTTACATTTTCCCTGTTGGGCCCTTATATTTGATACCGTTTTACATTGGAATTTACTTCCAGTCTGCAGAGAAATGGAGCGTGTCCTTCAGAATTGTCTCTGAGTGTTTTCCATGCTCTTTACATTTATATTACCACTACCAGTCACTAACAGCTTTTAAGGGAGGAATTGGATGTTTCTCAATCGCAAGAATCATAAAACTCTGTGTTTTATTGTTCTTCGGAAGAGCATCTTTCCTACTCTATGAGCTCTTTGCTAAGCTGTTCCTTTAGAACAGAAATAAAATTATAATAATACTGAGCTGCCAATGTGCAGATTCTTCTCTGCCCTTTTCCAAACAATTCACTGAATGATCAGGGTCTGAAGGCCATGAACAGCCACATGACAACCAGTCAAGTCAGCACTTCTTAAAGGTCAAAATTTTCCACGTAGCTCAAATCAAATCTGAGACTTCCAGCACTGCCTATGGGGGTTTCATTTTCAGACAGAGGCGTTCAGTTAGCTAAATGAACTAGTAGGGTCTGATTCCTAGTGTACTGACCTGAACCAAGATCCCTCCTGCCTGTCTGGACAGCCAGAGGAGCTGTGGAGCACACCTCCTCCTCAGGGAAGAGCCTCTTTCGCTGTAAAGTCAAGGAGGTGTTCAAACACCATGGCTGCATTTTCAGTTGCTCGGTGCTCAGTAGCTTCTAGTTCAGTCCCTGAGAGCTACACACGTGGGTTGTGCGGCACAGGTCCCTCTCTTCAGAGTAGTTTGCCAAGTCTGTATAAGGACACCCAAATTATATTATTTGGGGGAATGCTGAGGGCCTTCCTGGTCACACCCACATCATAAGGGATTTCTCTGCTAACCTCACTGCTAACAGTTTCCACATGCAAAGATCATTTGTCAACTACTTGGTCATATTGTAGCACAGGCAATTATTGTGTGACTATTTATAGATTAATAGATTATTTGGGCCAGAGGAATTGAGCAAATTACCTCAGATATCTTTAGTCTCAGAAGTCATCCACTTACTTCCGGCATGATCCCAGAAGCTGCTCATGGTTGTTGAAGCTTGTGTTTCAGAGACATATCCAGGCTTTTTCACCTAAACTAGCATTTTGGAGACACACACGCATCAGTAGAGCATAGCTACATGAAACTTTGGTTGTTTGCTGTGACGTTTTATGTCCTAGTGGGCAGAGAGCACTATACAGAGCTAGACAGAAAAGATCCTTGAATGGGAGCTGGAAGTAGGAAACATCATTTAAGGGGAGTCAGTGACGGCATCTACATATTCTGTTCATATTCATTACATTCTGAAGGAAGAAAGTGAAAACTGGGGAGTTACCACAGAACAGAATCTCCTTTCTCCTACCTCCTCATTAGCCTTACACTGATCGCTAGCTGCAGGATGTAGCTTGTCAACTTTGAATTACTTTTTTTTTTTTTTTTTTAATATAGCTACCATCTGACAATTGGCTTCTGGACACTGACAGCTCAATCTGTGTTCTGTAGTCTCCATGGCAATAAGACCATTGGAAAACTCAGAAGATGAATTACAAAGTAATCAATTATTGCGTATCTGGAACACTTCCACTGACAGAGGGCTTTAAAAGAAAACATGGATCTCTTTCAATTACCCACCTTTCAGACAGGTCTCATGAGAAACCATACATAGACAGAAAAAAAACAGTTTTGGGTTCTGAGTTTCCAGGCAGGTTTACGTCTTGATCCTAGGCACAGGGAAAAGCAAGTGTTCACACAAACACAGAATCCCATCATCTTAAAAACGGTTACTAAAGCAGATCCAGAAAAGGCTGAATATCTTTCAAAAGTGAGTAATTAACTGCTTTCACTTAATGCTGAAAGGAACATACATGCCTTACTCCAGCTATGGCAAGATGCTAAACATTCCATTAAAGAACTGGAGAACAGACTTTTTTTTTTTTTTTTCCCCTTTTCCTAAGGGTTCCAGGAATGTAATTGTGGAAAAGAGAAAGAGATGAAAATGAAATCTCAACCTAGCAGCCACTCACTACTGAAGTAAATGGAAGCAGATTTAATTCTTTGTCTCTGCTCCTCATTTAACCAGTTACAATACCATGCACTGAGTGTGTCTGACTATTTAGGTTTTCTGATCTTTGGGTCAGGGAACTTTCTTGCTGTGCTTATGTAGAGTATCTCACCACCAGACATAAGGCTGGCTTATGACTGCGATGACACAAGAACATTGCTAATAATTTGCAGAAGAGCTCTTCAGAGACACTGTTTAAAGCATTTTTAAATGATCTAAAGGTGCATGCTTTGAGGCACAAGCATATGACAAAGACTTCTTCCTGATATGTGCAAAAGCCAGACAGATCAAGTGGAAGGATAGAGGAGCATTTTGCAAAATAAATCCCAAACCCAGGTATTTTAGAACAAGGATATTTCATGAAAGATTTTTAGATGAGCTAAATAGATGACAAACTGTAAAAAAGTCAGGAAGGAGCATGAGAAGCAACACTTGGAAGAAACAGAGTAGAAAGCAGTGACTGTAGGAAGATCAGATGTTCTCTGTAGTTTGCAGACCTCCTTACAACAGAAGCATAAATGTTCACAGTGAGAGAAAGACCTGCTCCATTGCCTTGGTTTTTGAAGTGGGAATTTCTAAGGCTGAAGCAACAGGTGTCTCAACTCAGTGTAGACAACTGCTGCTGCAGTTTGAGTAGTCTTTAGAAATGTCCTTTAAAAAGGTCATGGAAGAGGAATCAATTTCTAGTGTACTTGGTTAAAGGTTGTTCCAGGTTTATTTACACTAAACATACACACAAGGTCCTTTGAAGACCTACCAGAAAAGGGGAACTTTCACGGGTATAAACTGAAACACAGGAGGTTCCATTTAAATTTGAGAAGAAACTTCTTCTCAGTGAGGGTGACAGAGCACTGGAACAGGCTGCCCTGGGAGGTTGTAGAGTCTCCTTCTCTGGAGACATTCAAACCCACCTGGACACCTTCCTGTGTAACCTCATCTGGGTGGATTGGACTAGATGATCTTTTGAGGTCCCTTCCAATCCATAACATTCTGTGATTCTGTAACTTTTCTTATTTCAAATAAAATTTCAAATCCTAATGAACTTCCAGTAATGCTCTCTGCTAAATTTGACAGGCACTCCAAGGGATCTGGCACTATATAATCAGAACAAATTGACACTTGCTTTCCCTCTTTATCAATTTCTATATTTTAAAGTAATCTTTTATAGCTCAATGTGCTGGGTCAGCCAAGATGTGGTTAATTTCCACAGGTAGCTAGGCAGACGACACAGACAAGACAGCTGACCCAAAACTAGCCAAAGAGGTATTTGATACCACATCAGGTCATGCTCAGTTACAAAATGCGGGGCTAGCAAGGGGGAAGTCTCTCTCTCCCTGCAGGGAGCGGGACAGTCCAAGACACTTGCAGTTCTCTCTGGACCATGTGGTTTGGTCTGGGACAGGATGGGGAGAGGATTCGGTACGGGCTACAGTCACGAGTTCGTGGTCACTGCACAGAAGAAAAGTTTTCTCGGAAAGGTGAACTGCACATCAGGATTACCATATGCTGAGAGAATTGTGTTGAGTATCCCTCTCTTTGTATATTGTTCCATTATTAATATTGTTATTGGGTTGGTATTGGTTTTCCTTTTTTGTTTTGTTTTGGTTTTTCTGCCGTTCTGTTAAACTGTTCTTATCACAACCCCCAAATTTTGTCTTTTGTTTCCTGCTTCTCCTCCCCATTCCTCTCCTCTGAGCCCAAACCTATATTGTCATTCTAACCCTTTGTTCCTCTTAGGATACTTGAATTTTGTCTTTTTGTCTACCTGTTAGAGGCTACCAAAAAGATCCAGATCATGCCAGCATGAAGGAAAGAAGTTCTTCTACAATGAACTCTCAGATCATCACAGTCCTATAGCCTGAATTTTCTTTATCAATGAACTCTTAAATCTATAGCTGCCTTGCCATATGACTGCCAAATAACCTTGTAAGAGAAAGTGATAAAGATAAACAATGTCATTGAAAGCAGGCTGTTAACTCCAAGTAGCTCCTTAAGAGTGATTATTTTTCATTAAATCACAGGAAAATATTAAAAGGTTACTGAGTCAATAGGATGTAAGTGCAATAAGAAATCGAAGCTGTAGGAATTGAAGATTTTGATCATTCAGCATGACAAGTGCAATCTTACCACTGCCATCTCTTTTTTAAATTTTTTAGTACGCATTGCTTAGGAAAAAAAATCTCTTCAAAGACACTAATGAATTACACTACAAGTTTAAATATTTCCCCCCATAGTATCTTCTCATACATTACGTGAAGTGGAGCATTTACACCACTGGCATCAGCTACTAATCACTTGTTTGCTCTGTGGCAGTGTATCAAGGAATCAAAGCCTTCATTGATTCATTGTGTTCAGCTTCACTCAAACCTGACTAAAATTGCAGTGTATGCCCCAAAGGCTGTACAGGCAAAATCATGAGGGCTCCTTCCATTCATTTCAGTGATCTTTGCAGCAAATCTTTGGTTTTCTTTTCAGATAAAATAGGATTTCATCAGCACAGGGCAAGGAAACTGACTGACTGAATGAGTGGAGAGAGTAACGGGCATAAGGGTTTAATTCATCTTAATACTTTGTTCCCACCGTGCATTTCAAAGGGTATCTTCACACTTAAAATTGTTTCTTTATAGACAGTTATTACTGAGTGATGTAGCAAAGTGATGCGGTCAAAACTGGGGCTAGTACCACAAGATAGACAAGACACAAAGGACTGTCTCAACCTACAAACTTGTAATCTACACAAAGCGTAGTCACACAGTTTATAAAAGTTTTCCAGTGAGGCAGCCGCAATAATGAAGATTCTTAAGCTAGCTCTGACCTTACAGCATGACACTAAGCTAAGTAGCCAGGAAACTCTGACTTGTAGTGATTCAGCCCCAGTGATCAACCTACAGAGAAGAGGTTGACCTGCTGAAGGTTGTTTTTGCAAAAAATTGCCAAGAGACACCTGATTGTTTGCAAGCACTAAGACTGTGGGAGTTAGAAAACATTCATGTGGAGGCAGCACAAATCTAATCCATGATCTGCAACACTCAGTGTTACTCAAAATTAGAAAGTGCTTTTAATAGAGAAAAGCTGGAGAAGTCAGAGATCACATATCTTGAAGTCAAGAAATAAAGCCTAGATCGCCTAAAATATTAGAAGAGGAGCTAACCAATGCAGAAAAAAAAAAAAGTCAGACAATTGAAAAAACTTATTCAAATCCAATGTTTTTTCTAATACAGTTTCAAGAAAACATGAAATAAAACAAAGCAGTCCTCCGGAAAGAGACAGTTAAATTGAACTGCTTTAAGATAACAGAATACATAGGGGTGGATAAGCCAGATCAGGGAAACCTTGAGAAAGGTTATCAAATTGAAAGTAAAAATCAAAAGAAATTATGATGAGGAAATTATTGCAAAGCAGTAATTAGAGCCATTTGTTCTGGACTGACCTCCAGGAGCTGCTTCTAAAAAGCCTTGACTTGTTCACCCCACAGATTGTATTAGCAGATACTGCTAATCTCTGATTATTATTACCAAAGGCAGTGCAAGAGTCAGCAGTGTCACAACAGGATTTTCTCTTCTGAGTACTTGATTTGAGCCAAAAAACTCCAAGTATTTGTTCATAATAAGCAAGTTCTCACTTCAGAGGCAACTTGGCCCTTCAGTAATTCACATTAATCCCACAGGTGACTGCACGAGACCATTATGTAAGCAGTAGCATGCATTTGTTTAGGGAGAAAATCGTGTTGAGGAACAAATCTTAACGAAAAACTTGCACACAATAACATGCAAAGGGGAAACAAAGGAAGATTTGGGGAGTGGAACACAGCAGTTAAGGAAGCAATGTCATTTCAGACCATTAGTCTACAAGGAGAGAAGTCAGGCACGGAAAGAGTTTTCTCTTCCCAAACATGAAAATGCCTGAGAAGTTGAAGAACTGATAAAAGAGCTAAAAGAGAGAAACATCAGTAAATTAAAAGTGCAAAAGTTACATACTGGGAGTTGCTGCACCTGGCAGCCCGACACAGGCGAGGTTGCCATAAATTCATGCCCCTGGTTCAGTGCGTAGTGAGGCTGAGCATGCAATCCCAGTGGATATACATATAGAAACACACCTGTATAACACAAACATTTGTGCGTGTACAGCCAGGTGCACAGGCTAATGCGGACTGAAAACAGCCAGTCTGAGGAACGAGAATAAGTATCACCGCCCTTTCATTTATGGGGAGAAAAGCGCAGTGTCAGTTAAGACGCTTTGCAGAGTAATTAAGAAGTCAAAACCGAAGGGAGACATGTTGTCATGTATATGCTTGCAAATCATTACCAAAGCAACAAGTAATTATTTTCCAAGTAAAAAGCAACATTTCCTGTGGAGTTTGCTTTCCAAATTAAAAACCTTTATGGGACATTGGGGTACAAGTCATGCATACTGTATGGAAGATCATTATGTTTGCCTGTTGATGGCACTTTTGACTCATCAGAGAACTTGGTGCTTTTTTTAAAACCACAGATGATGCCGTGGCAGAGAACAGGTGAAAGATTCTCATTGTATCAGTGTGCTCAGAAAATCTGGAGGAGGCAGGGATATGAACAGCACAGCCTTGGTATTGTATCTTCTGAAAAGGACCAGTGGCTCAGACAAGATGCAGGGTTTGGTGCTGGTTTAATACAACGTAGATCCTACAGCAGTCCCAGTGTTGATGTTAAATTGTGAAACTGAATTTCTGAATTTCCAATAAGTTAAATTAAATTTCCAAATTTCCAGTTTATTTACAAGAAGTATTAATTAAATTCCAAAATTTCTCAGAGAGCTCACTAAATAACACTCAAAGTCTGAGGAAACTGTTAATGGACCCAGCTCTGTTCTCCAGCCCAGAAAAGACAGAATATCTGCTGAAATTACTGATGATACAACAGACTTCAAATGGAGACAGTGAATTGCTATGGTTTTGCATGAAAATGATCTTGTGACCCTGAAGAGGACACTACCTTCCTCTCTGAGCTCTGGCTTTAGCCTCCTTCACAGAAGGATGAGGGAAGACAATACTTAGACCTGCTCAGGACCTTTTTCTCTTCACAGCCCAGTAAACAGAAAATAAATCCTTTTCATTTGAATCTTGCTTACTACAGATAGTGGATGACACATGCACCAGAGGCATGACAGCATGGAGTGATGTATTTCTACAAAGCAGTTGAGAGAAGCTAACGAACGTTTCTGACAGCTCATTAATGAAATGCTGACAATTACGTTGACTATCCTTTTCCCAGTCAAGGCTGCAGCTTCACCAGTGTAAATCTCAAGAATAGGTTCAGCCCCAATGTGGTGAGGTATGTGTTCTCACAGACAACCTGACTATGCTTCTTGTTTTTGTACACCTCTTTTTGGAGTTATGCCACACTGTTGTCGTAAGGAACTACTTGCAATTTTCTTCGACTGGACTTTCAGGGGGTGCAGAGACATTGACAGAGAGCTCGGCTCAGAGAAATTATGGGTAATGTTAATCAAAAAGTCAGCCAATGACAGACCTATCACAGAAACTGTTATCCCACTTATTGCAGGAACTGTGTTCCAGGTTTCTTCCAGGATGGCCATGTCCTCTATGACACACAAGCCTCAAAACAAAAATTGGATTTGCCCAATAAATGCATGAAAGAATTTCCTACAATGCCCAATCAAGTCACAACAGTGAAATGACCAGCTCAGAATGACAGCCTGGCATCCATTTCTTATAACGTGGCAGTCATTTGGGTGGGGGCTGCAGAGCCTTATGTCTTATGGCAGTTTCAACTGCCAAGTAAATATGATCCTAAAATAGCAAGTGACAAAAAATACTGCTGAGGGAAACACAAAGAAGTCACCATGTCATACTATGTAGTCATCACTTTGTGCAGTGTTCATTGACTTGTACAAAATGATGAAACTTTAGTCCCTGGTGAGAAGTTAAAGTGGTATGTGTCTATTTATAGCACACACACATACATACACACAATATTAAAACCCATCAATTTGTACAGTGCAACTTTCATCTCATTTTTCAGTCAGCCTGAATATTTTTGGCTACAGAAAACGGAAATAGATGGGAAACTAATTAGCTGATTGTCTTGATTCTCCCATTCAAAATGCTGCCGTGTTTTGAAAATAGCAGAGGACACAGAGGGTCATCCCTTATTGCAGAACTCAGTGTACTGCACATATTTTGGGTTGTACTTTGGTTGCCACACAAATGCAATGCATATAAATGAGCTTCAGTTCCAGAAAGTTTATGCTCATTTTATGCAAATATTTAATCCTCTATTCAATAAAACATGAGCTGATACTGTACTTATTATCATAAGCACTTCATTAAACACACTCTTGGTCATATTTAATATACTAGAAATTGTTTGCTAAAGAAGCAGATCAGTTAGTGTTGATTGGCTTAAGTTTTGCAAACCCCACTAGCCAGGCCATGCAAACAATTTTCATTGTGATGGTCAGGCACAAGAATGCTAGAAAAAATTCTGAGGACTACAACGAAGTTACTCTTGAATAAATTTTGAAAAAGTTTTAATTGTTGGAAAATTCAGTTTCAAAAGGCAATATTGAAATACCAGTTTTTAAGTGTACCTGTAGATGTTTAATTCATTGAATTTTATTAATTTTTTACACAAAAATGGCAACAGTACTTTTATGCACCTGAATAAACTAATATTTTTCGGTTTTCCCCGAGACAGTCATCCAGCTAAACAGCCACACAACTCTAACAAGGATTTCACTAGTCATTCTTATTCCTCCAGACCACACAGTTAAATCCCCAGCTGTTCTCACTCTTCAAGTTACCCGGGAAAGAACTTCTGGATTCTGAACAAACCCTTCTGCTCTAGCTGCAGCTCTCCAAGGAAGGAGTGGATATTCACAGGTGTGTCAGTACTCTAGCCAAAGCAGAGGCCTGTGAATCACAGAAGTACTAATCAGGATAAAAGTAATATTGTCTTGACTTGAGCTTAAATGTAGGTATACAAAAATGGTGTAACAATAACATGTAAGGTTTTTTGTGATACTGTGAGCCAGGCACAGTTTTAGATAAGGATGTGAGAAGTGTGACCATTCAAAAGGCAACAGTGGGTAAAGTTACACAAGAAGGGTCAGTGAGAAGACTAAAGAAATCCAAATAAGAAAAACGGTGAGTGAAAGAGAGTCCCTTCCCCTCGTGGAAAGGGAGGGCAACCACACAAATACAGGTATGAAGAGGTAGAACCTGAGAAGAAAGAAAACAAATCCAGTTTAATTCTGTTTTTTCTCACCAAGGATATCTGAAGCCTGATCACCTTGACCTCAGGACAAGCAGCCACTGGAGACTACAACCATATGGACTCACTATATGGCATCAGCTCCATGAGTATGTAAAACTCACAGCTAATTTACAATACAATTGTGTAAGTTAATAGTTTGGTATATGTACAGGTATTGATTAAAGTAATGTCAGAACTGCCCATCAGCACCAAGTGCATTGTTAACGAATCAATAAAGTTTAAAACTAGCCTGATTTGTCAGTCTTCTAAACACTCCCATCAGAGCAATCCCTAATTCCCTGAGTTACATAGATATATAGAAGAGATATACACACAAATATCCTCATGCAAGTGCAACAATATAAATAGAGGTAAGTATTTCAGGGTGAGTACAGGATTTCTCAAAAAAGGAACGAAGTCTACACAGACTTCAAGCAAAAGCAGAAATTTCTAAATTTAAGTCTGACAATTGAAGTGGGTAATGCCTTAACATTATTAGGACATTGTTAGGAATTTATTTTATATGGTAAGCCATAATTTCATTTTAAAAATCACCTTGAAAATCATGTTTCTTTTCCAACTTGCCAACTGATTAGTTTCTTCATAAAAGAGGTCTCAAGCAACCTTACATACTAAAAAAACCTGCTGATCCAAAGTGCAAGGAAAAAAGTAAAATAGCTAAGTTACTGTGTAGGGACAGAGTTGGAAGTACCAATAGGACCTTTCCACCAGTTTTTGTTCAGATCAAACTGGCATAAATATTTTTCTTACCAAGGAAGTTCAGCCACAGAGATTCCCATGAAAAGGAAAGCATTACCCAGGCCTGAGAAAAATAAAGGAAAGGGGAAAGGGTAAAAAGAAAAGGCAACAGAGCTTGACATATGGAGGGATGTAATTTTTAGAAACTGTGGTTTCAGGTGGTAAACCTCAACTTTTTTACTCACATTTTACGAATGTTAATGTAGTTTGAACTTCATTGGTCAAGAAGTGTCTAAAACAAAAGCTACTCTGAATTGGGTTTGGACATCTTACCCGTTGTAGTTAGATGAAAGGTTTTTGCTATATGTAGTTTTAGTTCCATGGCATTCTTTCCGGGACATGGAATTCTCTCATGGATCTTCTGAAGTATTTTCTGTTCCAGTTTTGCGCTAGTTTACATTAGAATCATATAATCATTTCAGTTGGAAAAGACCCTCAGGGTCATCGAGTCCAACCATAACCTAACCTAACTCTAGCACTAAACCATGTCCCTAAGAACCTAGTCTAAATGCCTTTTAAACACCTTCAGGGATGGTGACAATGACATTTTTTCATCCAAGTATGACCATCTCTCAGAAAAAAAAAAAAAAAAATTTACAACATTTCTCCCTCAGAAACATTTCTCACTTGAAATACTGAGGACCAGACACTTTGAAGCTGGTGGGCTGATTTACTGTAGTTTAGGCTTTGGCTCTATTGTTAATGACAAGGTGCAGTCAATCAAGCTGCTACAAATAGAAGAGAACGATTTCGGTGTGTCTCACTCCATAAATCAAGTAATAACTCTACATCATCTCATTTCAGATGCCATCAGAAATGACCATTTGTACCAAAGGTCTCCCACTGTCCAGGAAGCTAATCAAACTGTATTGTCCCATCTTTTCATCAGAAACTCTTTGGAGGCCCAGGTCATGCCTGTTTCTCCACCTCCCATGAAGCTGAGTAACCCTGAGCCCCCAGCCAACTTCTGACCTAGAGGCAGAGCACTGTTCCTCGCTAGCAAAATGATGAAATGGTGACAGAATGGCATGGCTTTACCTTAACCACACTGTCAAACTATAAACTATAGTAAGCTTCCCATTCACCTCACCTCATCACAGAGAAATTATTTTCTGTCTAAGAATTTCAGTCAGCACTCAGCTTGTGCACTCTGTATTTTGGCAAGCAGTGCTGATTCGAGCACAGTTTCACTGCGTGAGCATACACTGAGTGAATACGTATTCCTTTTTAAGCAAAGCCTTGGCTTGGAACAATAGTGTGGTGGGGATGCAATCTATGAGGGAAAGTTTCAGTGCCTTTTTAACAAAATGTGGAGTTTTAGGGAGTATGTATTCTACAAAGCCCAGTGTGGGAGGAGGAATTCTCCACAACAACACTGTACTTCAGTAAGAGGTAACAACAATTCTTCCAAAACCTTTTTCTTCCTTCATTTTCCTGGTCAGTAAATAATTACGATACGTGCTCACTAAATCTGACCAAATAATGGAGGAAATTAGGTAATTTAGTATTGAGAGTAAGTGCTGTATTTGCCATTGCTATGTAAACTGCTGTTAACATTGACTAACCCCATCGCTATGAAAGGGAGTTAGCAAATAATACCTGCTTTCATATGCCTTTATCCATTTCACAATGGGGAGCTCTAAGCATTACTATCATTGGAAAGAGGCGTGGGTAGTAAGTAATTCACACCAACACACAACTGTACATGCTCCAAAGAAGCTGGTTTTGCCTGTGAAACCATTGTCACTAAAATCTTTATGTTCAGGTTTGACAACAGCAACAAAAATGAAGCAGCTGTAATGCAAATACGACCACAGTCACGTGATAACCCGTGTCATTAATACTTGCCAGCTGTGAAACCACCATTAATTTTCTCTGTAAACAATCTAACATTACCTCATATTAGTAATCTGCATCAGACAAACATTTTGGATCTACTGTTGTGGTTGTACTTGTACAGGATGAGTTGGAGCTGCCTAATGGGAGCCAAGAAATCCCTGGAGCAATACAGCTCTCCACTCCATGACCAAGTCAGGCTCAGACTTATTGAGAACCTTGAGCAGAGTCTTTTTCTAAGTGGCATTTTATTGGCAATAAAACTTAGAAAGATATACTGGTAAATATTTTCTTCTCATTTGTTCTTGCTCAGTCATAATGGCTTCAAACAGCTGGAGCAAAACAGCAGCAAAAATGGTACCTTTGATCCTTTGTGTGCACAGTCCAGAACTAGAATAGGCAGCCTCAAATCTTAGAATATTAGCAGTTCTGCAGAAGAGGTTAGATTTCACAGAAGTCCTGGAGGGGTTAAGTGAAAGTCATCTAGGAAAGCAGGAAAATGTAAATATTGACTTCCATATACCAATGCAAATAGCTTTAAAAGAAGCATAGATGAGTCAGAGAGCCTGGCATCAAGAGACTCCGTATGTAAAGCAGTGTTTCCAACTCATGGTAGAGTGACAGTAACAGGTAGAGTATTTCAAAACAAACAGAGTAGGTCGTGAAAGAGCTTCGTCTAAAACCAGCCATTCTGGCAGGCAGCCCACCCAATGGAGGTTCTTCAGACAAGGGCAGTGAACTTTTCTGGGTAGTCAGTGGAGACAGGCAAGTAATCCCGGAAGGGTGAACCATGGCACAGAAAACAGCAGAACCTGTCTGCTGGCTGCTTCACAGCACTGAATATGAGGTTTGTTCAGAAGCACTAGTGTGATCCAAAAAGCTGTATTTTCAAAGAGACTTGACATCTGTGGTGTTCAAACTATGGTGTTCCCACCAACTGCTTAAATACCTTTGAAAAACAGGATCTGCAGTTAAAACAGAACTCACATATATTAAATTATTCTTTACTATTATTTTACTTTCAGCTTCTATTTAGATGTGTAGGTAGAAGCTCCAGGTATGTATTACAGGGTTCTTTCTGAACTGAACTGTGTTTTACAAACTTATAGTCAACATAACACCGTGATGTTTACAGGAATGGGGACATCAACCAAGAAGCATACAGTGGGATTCAACAAACAAAACGCATGCAAACTATCATCACACACTTCCTGTCAGAACTGGATAAAAAATTCACAGAACCTGCAATATCAGAAAATTCAGTTTGCTACTAATCTACCAGTTTCCTGGGAATGCTCTGATTTTCATCAGTTGTTGTCAGCACACTGAGCCCATTTTAGATCTCAACAGAACATTTCCTTCTGAATGCTCTGACAGCAGCTCTGGACCAGGCATTGCAAATGGTGTTTTGGTAAGGCCTTTTTGAGTTTCTTGACCCTTGAAATCATTGAATTTTAGAACTTCCACTGCACAACACATTTCAGGCTTGCTTATATTCAAAATACTGATGACAAAGGACTCTTTCAGATTTCAGAAACTGCTATATGCTCTGAAGCCTGCCTACTTTTTTCTTAAAAGATTGGTTTCTAAGGAAGAAGGGGAACAGCAGCCCATTAAATAAGATGTGTCTTTATTCCATTACATGCATACTACCTTGGTGCTTTAATGGAGGGAGCTTCGTATGTGCTAACTTTGCTGCTGAGAGCAGAACAAGCTCCTGAGACAAGGAGTTTGCAGGTTTACTTAAACGTCGTGCTAAGCAACACTCAGAATCCATTTCGGATGAGGAACCTATGCTGGCAATATCAATACTCAAGAAGAATTTAGACAACACCCTCAGACACATGGTGTGAATTTTGATGTTGCCCTATGCAGGAACAGCAGTTAGACTTGATGATCCTTGTGGGGCCCTTCCAGCTCAGGACATTCTATGGCTCTAGGTCTCTTTTTGCTCAACATAAAGAATGACCTTTGAGTTTATGGTTCTACTCCATCTGTTTCTAATGCATCACTTGAATTACAAGATGTTTTGACTTATATTTAGGGTGTTTAATTTGAGCTTCAGTATCAAACAAGCTGTGACTACCTACAAAGAGTAATTTAGAAGTCACGTGTGAAATGAACGAGTAAAACAAGAGGTTTGTTTTGGTCACAGACTCGTATAAACCACTGTTGCCACAACAGCCAGACAGCATCTCTCCACCCACCACCCCTCTCATCTCCATTTGAAATCTGATTAGCCCGCCATCCTAATAAACTAAGAAACCTCGACTCCATTGCAGAGATTTTCGTTTGTTGTGGGATCTAGAAACTGCTAGTGCTGAACAGGGGTGTCCCTCTACTCACTACTGAAAACGAGTCATTTCACCTGGCACAGGGTGCCCGAGCTTAGCCTGACTGACAGCCAGCTTCATTAGAGAAGAGCAGGAGGTCATCAAGAAGCCGTCCCACTGGTCGCCAATTGCAGTGGGGAATGAACAGGAGTCAGGAAGGAAATCTCGAGCTTTGTGTTTTCACTAGTATCATATCTTTTTAAGCATCTTCTTCATCTATCGCTTTCCCTACACACCCCCATGTGGCGAGTATCTTTCACTGCAGGATGGGTTGAGAGTAAATTTAGCTTCGCTGTTCAGATAGTGTAACAGTGCATGCAGTAAGAGAAGCTCCACTTTTGGGACTTTATTAAATTCCCATCCAAGAGTCTCTGTTTGGACGTTCAGTGTCATAACACCAAGCTTGAGAAAAAAATAAAGTTATCAGGAAGTCAATAATTGCAACTACTCAAAGCTACTGCATTTGTACTCTGTACTAATTTTCTCTGTTTCCCATTCCCTTTTCTTCCTTCTCCCCTCCCTCCTCTCTTTCCTTCTCTTCCTGTTCCCTTTCTCCTTCCCTCTCCTTGCTCCCTCACCTTCCCCCCTTTCCCTTTCTTCTTCTCTTTTCCTTTCCTTCCTTCCTTGGCTCATTAAATCTAAAACATTCGGACAACAGAAGCTGAGAAACACAAATTCCATGGCAATAAAAACAACTTAAAAAAACACAAACAAATAATGAAAAAAAAAAACCCCACCTGAGTACTTAACAAAATATTGAAGTTTCTCACCTCTGTGACAGGTGGGTAAGTCATTTAGTGCTTTCAGCTGTGACTCCCAAATTCAGACCTGTCCTGTGGGAGGCTTTGGTGCTGTGACTTTCTCTGTCCTTTAATCCAGTCACACACATCAAATCCTTAAGTCGTCCATGGGCAGAATTAGACTCTCCTGTGTGGAGCATCATCTGGGAAATGCCCCAAGGAGAGCTCGCTGTCTCTGCTAACTTTTCATAGGAGTATAGCTTCTTAATTTCAGCCTCCAGTTCAAAAGTCTAAAAGCCATTTGATGCAGACACTTCCCTTTCTGGAATTTCTTCCCCTTCTCCCTCACTGGATTTAACATGTTGTGACTGATCATGTTTTTAGTCCAAAAGGTGGAATCTTCTAACACTCCACCTCAGAAATTAGGTGATATCTCACATTGTGATTTCTAAAAGAAAGCTTCCCATTTCATGGATGATAACTATCCAAATTCAGATCCCATCAAATGGGAAGCTTTAATGGGTAGTTTACAGAGTGGGCTTTTGTAAGTATTTACTGAAACTAGGTCAACTGAACAGGTTCTCTTTAAATGTAGCAGAATATTTTTGACTGTAGCTATAGGGAATCTATAAGAAAGCTAGAATCTTTTTGTTCCTCTACAGCTTTATCTGACTTACAGGAACCAGAGTCTGCTTTTCACCAGGAAAGGTTTTTTGACATTGTTTTGCATTTTCACTTGATTCTGTAAATAGAAATTATACTATATGTTCCTAAAGAGGCAAAAATTAATTTATGTTTAAAAAAAAAAAAAAAAAGGCACCTTAGGGGAAAAAAAGAATACTTTCTCATTTTATGAAAAGTTTAAGTTTATCTACAGAGTTAAAGGTTGCTGTTAAGTCAAAAATTAATATTTTAAAGTTTCACATCTATTTTCTACTAGACTGTCTCCTGATATTTAACACACCTAGCTCTTCCATGCTAAAATAAATTACTGTGCTTTGATACTCACTGAACATCACAGCAGGTACAAATCTTTTTAGAAAAAAGAAGTTGGAAATAGTGTTGAGTCACATCGGTTTAGTTCATTCAAAGCCAAAACACAGAATCATAGGATCATGGAACCATTCAAGTTGAAAAATACCCTTAAGATCATCAAGTCCAACCATAAACTTAGCACTGCCAAGTCCACCACTAAAATGTGTCCCTAAGCGCCACATCTACAACTGTTAGTGACTGCACATTTGGAATGGATTATTTAGATTACTTGTAAAGAAATTCATAGTCAGCTTGTTGCAGAGTACTTGAGGAAAGGAAAAAGCTGTTTATCTGGTGTTTTGGTTACTACCTAGCAATACACTACATGAGGAAAAGCAAATAAACTGTATATGCAACAACAAATACATTTGATTTTTTTAATAAACTATACAACAAATGTGAGGATATGTGCTATGAATGTCGCCTGGCAGTTTGGCGCATACCATAAAATAATGAAGTTTAGGATTCTATAACAATGTGTCTAACACTGAAAATCTAATACTTCAAATCCTCAGTTCACATATGATTGAATGCTGAAAGAAGGCATGGAAATACTTCAGCTAGTGCTATGCTGTAGCGGTCAGTGTATTAATATAATCTGCAGAGTTTAAGTTTTTTAAAAGAATCTAAAATCTCTTTATTAAATTTCATAGTTTCATGTTAGGAATGCTTTTCCAAACATTGAACTAGTGTGATAATTAAAATACAGTTCAAAACACAGAGCACTGACATATTCCTTCATATCACAGTTTAGACGAGTAAAAATTGGTAATCAAACGTAAAAAGGTCATGCCAGAGTATTAAAAACACTCTTAATCTGCAGGATTTAGCAAGGGACTTGTAGCCTTTTTTAATGGGGAAAAATATAAATAAGTAAACAATGAACCCTTCATTGATTGCATCTGATCAGTATTCGATTTTTGTTCTCAAACAAATGAGGAAAATTTTACAATACATTGTAATAATCTTCTCAGCTGCTCAGTGATTATTCAGAGGGAAAAAGTATGTAGAACTACTCCAGGTTTATAAAAATATACTAGCTATAAGACAGGTTTTCTGTGATGAGTCCACAAAGATTTTTTTTTTTTTCATACTGGTGTTTAATTCTACTTACATGCCACACTTTTCTTCATCTCGACACATTCCTGTGTAACCTCATCTAGGTGTTCTTGCTCTGGCAGAGAAATTAGACTAGATGATCTTTCAAGGTCCCTTCCAATCCCTAACATTCCGTGATTCTCTGATTCAGTGATTCTCTTTACCTTTGAAAAAAAAAAACAACCTTCTAACTGCCCAGAGTAAATAAAAGAGTACAAAATTAGATTCATCTGGATGAGACGTTCCAATCAACTCACCAGCTGTGGCTAGGAGAAGGTTCCATGTCATAAAATGTTTAATGTGTTGGAAATTAGTTTGTTTCAGATTTGAGTTAGATCCAGAGGTTTAGGTTATTTCTAAAGCAATTTAATCAGAAAAAGGTAGGTACAGCTGTAAGGTTTTGCATTCATGATACAATCACAAGCTTAAATAGAAATGCGAATATTTTCAGACTATAATTCAAAAAATAAATGAGCCAGCTTACACATCCTAACAGTTAAAACATTCTCAACAGCAAACATTGTCTAAGTAACCTGTCCCCCACATACTGCTACATTTAGATGAAGTGATCATTATCAAGATTACAGTAACACCTTACCATGCTTTCATTATGTCAGAGAAAATTACTAGATGAAGAATGACCAGCGTGCTAATGAGAATAAATTATATGAGCAGGAAAGGTGGGTTTATTTCACAAAGGTCTGGAGGTTTCACAGCAAAACATGCTACCTTCATTGAGTCATTCTCCTGTAACCCACATGGTTACCGAAACAAAGTGCTTAGAGCATCATTAGTGCACAATGACTACAAGACGGTTACTGCTTCTATGATGACATGAAGCATCAGTAAAGCAAAATATAACAAAGAGGGTAATAACAGAAGACTGAAAAGAAAAACTGCCAGCATGCTGTGAAAAAGTGCTGTGGAATGATAAAGATAATATCTGTAGTTGAAAGTGTTTAGGACTGTGAAAAGAGACTGATCCGGCAAAAGAAGAAAATTGTTTATGAAAAAAATATCAGCTGAATGTGTAAAAGAATTATAAATAGGAGAAATTATAATATTTTGGATTCAGAAACATAATATACAAAAACTTTCGTTTATGAAAAGGATGGGTATTTGTAAGCTTTTTAAAGTATCACTACAAGGAATCTAAAGAGAACTTCATCTATATTTATATACCAAAATAAATGAAAACTTTGTATTATTCATACTGAGATTTCCTTCAAGGTTATGTTTTTTAAAAATGTAGAAAAATCGGTGCTATTAATTCATCAAAAGAACACTCCAAATAAAACAAGAGAAACACACCCTTTTGAAAAGTCTTGATGCTGTCCATGATTAGCAAACACTTTGAGGGCAGATTCATGGTTCTAATGATTACTATAACAAACCACTACCACTGTTTCTCTTACTTTCACGGTATCCAAAACGATTTTTTTACCCTCTGGTGCTAGGTCAATAGCCACTAGTATTAGTGGACACGTGACACAGGAATCATAGGATCATATAATCAAAGAATCACAGAATCATTTTGGTTGGAAGAGACCTTCAGGATCATCAAGTCCAACCATAACCTAGCACTGGCATTAAACCACGTCCCTAAGAACCTCATCTTCATGTCATTTAACCACCTCCAGGGAAGGTGACTCCACCACTTTGCTGGGCAGCCTGGCAACCTTTTCCGTGAAGAATTTTTTCCTAATATCCAATCTAAACTTCCTCTGGCACAACCTGAGGCCATTTCCTCTTGTCCTATCACTTACTATTTGGGAGAAGAGACCAACACCTCCCTCACTACAACCTCCTTTCAGGTAGTTGCAGACAACGATAAAGTCTCCCCTCAGCCTCCTTTTCTCCAAGCTAAACAGCTCCGGTTCCCTCAACCCCGCCTTGTAATACTTGTGCTCCAGGTCTCTCACCAGCTTCGTCTCCCTCCTCTGCAGTTTCTCTAGTACCAGGAACCAACAGAAAAGACAGAAAAGCATGTTTATGGCACAGATCCTTTTAGCATGCTAGTCAGCAGACTGTCTCTGTGCAAAGCACCACGTTTCCACAGCTGCACACAGTCAGCTGGGTTACCTGTCTGCCCCATGACACTGAATTCTATCCTTTTCTCATGTTCCTTAATGCCCCACGCAGCCTGTGTTTTATCTCATCTGCTTATTCAATGACTCAGTATAATAATAGATAAGAGAATAATTAGAGATTTTGTAGTAATTCATAACTCATTTCAATTAATGCCAGCCTTTCCACTGTTTGTCAGCAGTCCAGTTCCAAAACAGCTTTTCCTCAGACCTTTTTTTTTTTTCCTTCAGCTGACTGTTTCTTTCATAGAAGAGGTCTGTTCTGATTACCCTTAATTCTCACTGCTTTATGCCACTGTCCATAAATAGCAATCTCTCCAGGGCAAACACTTCGGGCCATAGCTCTAGTGCACATAAATCTCCATGTTTCTATTGACTCAAGTGTAACTACTGAGATTTACATCTGCTCAGAGTGTGTATATATGAATTTCAGTGCTCTTTAAATACCACCTAAGAGCACAGATCTGTATTCATTTAAATTTGTGACAACAGCTAATTGGTGAGGAGTCAAGTTTTAAACAGATGCCTTCTTTATTAGGACTTAAACAAACTGTCTGAAAGATCTATGTTCAGTTCTCAGTCAAGCTCACTATTCATGCCGTCAAGTGACTTTTATAACACAAGGGAGAATTTTCACATGAAAGATACATGCTTTACATAACACGTTATCTATATAATATCAAAGAAATGTCATGCATTCATGTATCATGCTGATATCCCTTAATTTTTGGTTTGGAATAGATTAAAACCTGCAAAATGCATTAAATAGGACAGAGAAATTATTTCTTTTCTAACACAGAGAATTTTTCTCCAAACAAAAAAAACCCCAGCAATTGTTTTAGGGCATATCTGCTTCTGGTAAATATCACAGGTAATGGAATTGCAGTCAGCTCTCATCCACACCTGGAGGAAGCTAGAATTTGTATTCCTTCATACTGAGACATGGAAAAGCCTGAATTCTTTGAATGTCAGCATAGATATGTCAGTTTAAGCAAACCGCAATTCATGTATCCAGCCTCTTCAGGGCTGCTTAAGAAGCACAGATGAGTGAAGAACTGATATTAAAATAGGCTTGTCTATAATTTTAGAGGTGCAAAATAAAATATTGAGACTAGGTCTCAATCCATCTCCTATCAGATTACAAACTTAAAAGGGCCACATAGATCTGGGGAAAAAAAACAATCAACCAAAACCACAAACGACTGTATTATCTATCTAAATTTGAGAAGTAGAACTATAAACAATAGAAGAAGTGGAGGAAGGTTGTTTAAATGCAAGAACCAAGGAAGAGAATGTTCTTTGCATAAGTAAGGATAAAGCAGTTAATAAGGCAGATGCACAGGTGTCACAGAAAATCAATGAAAATGAAACTGTAATTTCCATGGTGAGTCTTCTCTATAGGGAGTATCTTTGTTCCACTGAAGTCTTGCTTCAGTGCCTTCAGCACTGTAACTTAAGATGGTATAAATTGAATCTATTCAGTTTGCCTTTTCATTTTGAGCCTTTAGCTTAAGCTACCTTTAAGGACCTGTGTCTCCTTGGAAACACTCATGTTTCCCAATGGCCTACATGGCTTATTCAGAGCATTTAGAAGTAGGTACCCTAGAATATTATTGTCTATAACTATCCTACATCGAGTGTCATATTTTAGCTGACATAATTGTCCTGTGGGGATTTATGTTAGCTCAGCCTGTTACTAGGACTGTCTTTCCAGCATTATTAAATTAGTTTAAGCCAAGAGGCATTTCTAGGAACTCAGGGAGAAAGGAGAACTGCTGTTCAAGACAGTCCCATCACTTCAGAGCTACTTGTCAAGGGCCAAAGACAGAAGTGTTGGTTGCCATTTCCTGCTGACTGGTAAAACTTGCTCAACAGGAACTGGAATAGCTTCATAAAAACAAAAGACAACAAACAATTTACAAGGCATCTGTCTCGGGAAAAAGTAGACTGAGATAATGTAAAACAAGTCCCATTCTTTAGATATTATCATGAGCTAAAAAGACTTAAAATTGGTCTGTAAACCACTGCTATAAAATAATCATGAATTTGAAGATTCAAAAAATGTTCTTTCCTAATGTTTCACAGAAATGAGGCATTCTATAAAGCCATATAAATTTCAATAGACTCTGTTGTGGCACTTTCATAAAACCTTCTCTTGTGGATTAACCCCCATAGCAGCAAATCCCCCCACAGCCTCTTGCTCACTCCCTCACAGTGGGATGAGGGAGAGAATCAGAATGGCAAAAGTGCGAAAACTTGTGCATTTAAGTAAAGACTTTTTCAATAAGTAAAGCAACAGTTGTGTACAGAAGCAAAGCAAAATAAGGAATTCCTTCACTAATTGCCATCAACAGGCATTTCCAGGAAAGCAGAGCCCCATCGTGCGTAGCAGCTACCTGGGAAGACAAATGGCATAACTCCGAACATTCCCCCTTCCTTCTTCTTCTCCCAGATTTACATACTGAGTGTGACCACAGACCATCCCTTTGGTCAGTTGAAGCCAGCTGTCCCGGTTGTGCCCTATTCCAAATTCTGGTGCACCCCCAGCCTCCTTGATGGCTGGACAGAGAGAGACACAGAGAAGACCTTGACAGTGTGCAGGCACTGCTCAGCAAAAGATAAAACATCCATGTGTTATCAAGACTGCTATCCAAAATATAGCACCATAGGAGCTACTACGAAGGAAACTGACTACCAGTAAATGTGCATAGACCGTCTAGGAAGCATAAGCACATTTGTAAACCCAGCCTTTTCAATCCAAAATGGACACTACAACCCTCCAAAGATTGTGGATTTTTTCCAGCATTAAATGTATTTCAAGTCCTCAAAAAGTTTTCATGAAAATAGAATTGCCACTTTTGGGTCAGCTGTGTTTCAAATCTCATTCTTTTGGATAATTTCCTCCACTTGATAATGAAATTACTACTTTTTTAACAATCTTCTTTGTTAAAAAGGCTCTAGGTTATTTCTTTGTCAGTCTTACATAGGAGGCACATTAAAAATTTCCCATCCCAGCTAGACTCAAGTGGAGTGTCATAGCACAAGCATAAGGTGTCTGTTTGGCCCAAAAGTCATCTTCTTGTCTTAACAATGGAGGTAATTCTCAAAGTAAATAAATGCATGAGAAACTAATGCCCTACGTAGTCACCAGCTGCCGTCACAACCACATACACACTAAACAGATGCTAAGAGTCCCTGCTCCTAGCAGTAATCTGAGAGCCTAAAATGGTCTTGTTTTTCTGTAATATAATTTTTTACAGCATGTAAATATTCTTCTTCCTTCTGTCCTGGACACCAACCCATACACCCACATACGCAATTCTCCTACAATTTCACAAGACATGTGTGCTTTGCCTGGTCTTCTGCTAGTTCACATTTGTTTGTATCAAAATCACTAAGACCAAGTAAACACCTTTTTAGATTATCAATTGAAATACTGATGTTTACTGCAGGAACTATTTTTAGTTGAGTGGGTGACACATAGAGCACCAACCCAGCTTCACACTGTTCAGCCAATTACATAGGTACAACCCAGAAGACAGAAGAACATTTCCAAGACTGAAAAGTTAAGGAGTTTTAAGTTTGGATGTGCTCCAAACCCTACCTCTGTGACCCATTTCTGCCCTTCACAGTTGTCACTGATATTCACGAAATTCATCAGGCCGTTTTTTTAGAGCCTATAGTAAGATAATGGCTTCAGAAAAATGGTGAAGCTGTGGCATGATGCCTAAAACACTGAAAGTCTCCCATGAGTTCATTGTCTCACATAATTTCTCCATTTTCTCATTCTCTATTTGTTTTAAGCTGATTCTGGCTTTTGTGTGTGTGTTTTCTAAGTCCTCATGTACTTGGTTTGAATCACTTACTCTATTCCTGATTTAGCTGTGTGCAACTAGAGCAAATTTTTCTCATGTGTACCTTTGACTTCCTGATAAATCCAAAACAAAATAAAAACAAAAAATCAACATGATAATAAAAGTTAAGCAGCTTTCATTATCAAGAGAATATGGTAATTTAACCAGAATCTTTGCAGCTAAAAGCAGTCTTCACAAATACAACCAGAGTATCTGTGCCTGTGGCTGGAAACAAAATCAATTTTCAAGTTTTTTTAAATAAAACAGTAAATTAAAAGCTAACATAATTCCCATCCTCCACTCTGTTCCTTTTTGGGATTTTGTACCCTCTAGCTTCTTATACAAATATATAATTCTGCCTTGGGAGCCCTTCAGAGCCACCAGTCAGCTGCCTGAGGAAATCTCCAAGTTTCTTGCTGAATTCACTCTCCTCTAGTTTTTATCAAACCATCCAGTCCCCAAGGCTCCCTTTTCCTCCAGCAAATAAATCTGCCCCTTCCAAAGTTACACCAGGAAATGAATCTCCCCTCTGCCACAAGCCTTGTCCACTTCAGCGCTGTGTTTTAACTGCATGCCCCAGGCTCCGGTCCTGAATTTAAGTTTGTCAAGATGTTTTTTATAGACATTTACAGGACAGGAATAGAGAGCATATAATTCAACAGCCATTTTTTTTAATACTGCACTTTCAGAATGAAGACAGTTTGAAATTAAACTAACTGGAGCTTGACTTGTCAGTCAAACCAGGTAGGGAAGAACTGTGTTATTTCACTGACATGGATCTCTGCCACAGGTCAGTACAAAGGTACATAAACTGCCAAGCTAAGTGTGAAGTTCGTGAGGCTCTCAGATAGATTCACTCTCGTTAAATGAGCCCACAGAAGCAATATACATCAGAATCTCATCTCCATCTACCAAGGTAGTTGTCTGTGTTTTGAAGCTTGCCTTCTTAATAGCATAAGTTTTATTTCTTTGTGCATATTTAATTTAGCATTTTTTAAGATGCAACGGAACAGGTCAGCTTCTTCAGATGGTATGAAAGCTTCAGCTCTTATGAGGGTCAGCTGAAGGACCTGGGTCTGTTCAGCCTGGAGAACAGGAGCCTGAGGGGAGACCTTATTACTGTCTACAGCTACCTGAAACGAGGTTGTAGCAAGGAGGGTGTTGGTCTCTTTTCTCAAGTAAAAAGTGATAAGACAAGAGAAAATGGCCCCAAGATACACCAGGGGAGGTTTAGACTGGTTATCAGGAAAAATCTCTTCCTGGAAAGGGTTGTCAGGCATTGGAACAGGCTGCCCAGGGAAGTGGTGGAGTTGCCGTCTCTGAAGGTGTTTAAAAGGCACATAGATGGGGTTCTTAGGGACATGGTTTACAGGTGGACTTGGTAGCGTTAGGTTAATGATTTGACTGGATGATCTCACATGTCTTTTCCAAACAAAACCATTCTATGATTCTATGAAATGTGACTAGGCACCGACCCTGCTGTCTACATAAGAAAACTTTGCGTACCTCTTAATATCTGGCTGACAAAAACACATGGGAAACAGACACTTCAAGTGAGGAAAATTTAAATCGCATATCACAGATATGCAAGTTCTCTTTTAACAAGGAAGTGTATTAACCACTAGAACAATTAGCTAGGTGGAATCTCCACAGAAAATATATGATTGTCTGATCTTTTAAAAAACAATAGTGGGTATTTTTCTGTAACATATACTCTAGTTCAAGTAAATGTCATTGGACTTGACACAGGAATCACCTGGCGAAATTCTGAGGTTTATTTTACATTGCAGTCCAGACATGCCAATCACAATAATGGCTCCTCCTGGCCCCAAAATCTATGTATCTAGAGTCCATGGAACAATGACAGTTCAAATCCAGCTCCTAATGTGAATTTGAAGAAGAGAGTCCTACAGTGGTGCTGGTCCTCGTTAGTTATAACTATCTCTGTAGTATGTTCATCCTTCAGTAGACAACAAAGACAAACTTAGCTGCTTGATCCACTGTGCAGGAACTTTAGTCAAGTAACACTTTTTAAAACTACTGGCTCAGAAAAAAGTATGTGCTATTCTAAAACCAGATATGGAAATGTTAAAAAGAAGATAGAGCCTGACAGTGGAGGCAAGAAATATTTAGGCAGAAGATATGTGAGAAAGAAAACATTATTTTCTTATTGTCCTTAAAACAGGTGTCCGAAGTGTCAGAAGAGCACTTTACATGAAGATGGGCAGAACAACTGAAAAAGTCTTCCAGCATACCCCACTAAGATGTGTGGAGGAGATCAGAAAGCTCACTTCAAGGCGTGTGAGCAACGCATGGTAACACATTTAACACGGCAAGGAAGAACCCTGTTCTCCTTGATGTTAAAGCTGCCAAACCCCAGGCTCCTGTTTTTTTAAAGAGAGTACAGAAGAGTGATTTTAAATAAACTTTGTTTTCTCCACATTCTTTAAGATGATAATACAACACCAATTCATGAGTTCCTGCAGAAAAATAATATGCAACTGCAGTGCAGTCTTTAACCTGTATTTGCTGAATAGAAAGCACTGCAAATAAAAGTAGCATTCAGAGATGCATTGCTACAGAAGGTGCTTAATTTTGTGACACTTGATGGTGCCTTTAACACTGGTCATGTCCACTAAGTGTACATAAAAGGAACCTGTTGTAAAGTAGATTCATGGTAGCCTGACTTCAATCCGCTTTGAATGACACATTGGAGCATCGTTAAATGCAAATAACTCACATAACATGTACCTTTAAGATGTAAAATAAAAACTACAAGCCTCTGTACAGTGCACAGTAATTATACTGCAGCCTTCTTTTGCTTATAGTCATTGCTATACCTGACATTCTCAAAACTACCTTGACCCTCCTTTGCTCTTAGCAAGAAAGATTTGTCTCTCACCCTTTTATTCTTAATGACTTCATTGTAAATACTACTCTGCCACCAGTTTTTTTAGACTTGAGTCACACAGTTATCTTTTTCTCATAGCCACTGAGCCTTTATTAAACCAGTAACAGAGCTTTGTAGCCTTTAGGATAGTTTAAGTAATCCTGACCTGTTCTTTGTAAGCACTCTGACACAAACACATAAAACATTTAAATGTTATTTCATTCCTCCTCTTTTTCAGCTGTGTGATGACAGCTCTGCATATAAAACCCTGCCCTGTGCACCTACTGCACTGATTTCCTGCAAATAAAGGAAATAAAAAGTTGCTCTTTGACTGTGTTTCTGGAAGCTCTTGGTCTTGTTACAGTGCACATCTTTGAACAACTCAGAGCAAACGTCTTCCCACAGTAATTTTATGATATAATGATAAAATCTGTCACTTGAATGAGGATATTTTGACTTATTTCCTGCAAAGATCATGGATGAGGATTTTAATGATGTGAAATATAATATTTGGGCTTACAGGCATCAAAAGGTGCTTCTAATTGATGACGTATTTATGAAGTATCTAGCATCACTTACTGGAAATATTTTAATTTATAGTCTGATAGAAAATCCAGTTGCCTAATGAGGTTAAAACAACAGCTATTCTGTCAGAATTACTATTGTTATTGGGTCCTCTCTGCAGATTCAGCTGTAGGGTTTGCAGTCTGCTATTTCATCTCTTCTCCTGATGGAAAATCAGAGATAAATTCCAACCCTATCTTCATACACTCCCTCTCGAATCTGAGTTGTGCCACGGTTAACTAGAAAAACAGCTAAAAGTCAGGTAATATATCAAGAAGAGGCTGTTTCCTGATACAAGGTACTGAAATATTGCCACATCCCAAGCCACCGTGAAGACAGGTATGAAGGGCACTTATTTGGGCAACTGATTTCAGTTCTTCTGAATCACAGGTAAGAGTGCAGAAGGTCTCACAGGACATCTACAAGCTAGGCTCTATCAACAGCTGATAGCAAATTTAAGACACTAGAAGGTTCACCTTCACCAAAGCCATCTTCTTGGACAAAGCAGTTCAGAAGTCGTCACTGTAAGAAGGAAAACAATGCTGTGAATCATGCCAACCTCTGCTGACACCCCAAGCATGGCATTTTGGAAAACGTCACCACTTCCTGTTCAAGCTGAAGAAACGTCCCATGTCTAGAAAGACATTCAGTTTTCTTCTGAGTGCTTCTTCAGTGGTGTCTGTGAGGGGTTGGTGACTTCTGTGGCAGGATTCTGGCTTGTGGAAGGAGCAGAGGGAACATACCAGAGACTTGAGGTGCTCCTATCAATGCCTGCATGCCCTCCACAGGAATTCCTTTTCTACTGAGTGAATCTGAGCCATAATTTAGACTCCAGCTCAAAACTTAAGCCTATATCCTAAAAAGTCTTCAAGTAGTCCAGGGAGAAAAACAAAACAAAACAAAACAAAACAGAACAAAACAAAACAAAAAACCCCCACAGACATAGGAATTCAGTAGAATATTATCTGCAGAATGGATGTAATGGAGAGAGCTAAAGCAGTAAAAGGATCCTTCTATCTGTCTGAGAATCTACAGAGTGACATTATGCAATCTGTAAAAGGTACTGACAAAGTGCAAAACAATTACACAGCATTAAAACCGTTCAGATGCTAAATTCATCTAACTTGCTAAAGGGCAGAGACTGAGAGAAAACAGAAGAAACAAGGCCCAGCAAAAGATGCCACTTTCCCCTCGACTTGACGTGAAGGAAGCTTTTTATTGTACTGAGATCCAAACTCTATTTTAAATTCAGCTACCAAGTCTGGGGCCTGCAATAACCTCAATAAAGTTTGGGGTTGGAAAGACTGCCGTCTGGGGACACTGAGTGGTCCTGCAGCTGCTGACTGTCTGGAGAGGAGCAGAAAAGAGGTATGAACAAAAATGCATAAGGGGAATTTCCAGAAATCCTGGAATCCAGGACAATAAAAACAGGTAATTTTTTTTTTTTTTCAGTACCTGTGGAGGAACTTTTGAGGAATAAAGGGCATGATCTGATCACAGTGAGCAACNTATGCATGTTTCTGCTGTAAACCTATATATACTCTGCTAGAATAGTGAATAAAGGAGAACAACCATACTCATATTGAGATCTCATCGTTACTCTGGCCGATTCCACTCCAACAAGTACCGTAATGCAAGAGAATAAAACTAGTGAATAACTGAGGACTTCAGACAAGTGAACAATTTAGATTGACTGGCTTAGATTGACTAAATCAGAATGGCTGGGGACAAGAATCAGGTATTTATACAGATTAACAAGCTAAAAAGCATCTTGCTTTAGAGGGAACAGAACAGAATGAACAAAATGGAAGGAACAGACACATTCCACTGTAACTTAAATTCTTCCAGATCCCTTCAACCTATTTCTAGCGTACTCTGTCCAGGCAAAACATCTTTATCACCAATTGCATGGGGAGCATGAACAGCATTTCTCCGCTTCCCCCTAGTCCTCCGGTTCCCAGACACTGGCAGACAGTGCTTTGTGTTGTGTGCAACAATTGAGACATTTTCTTTTTCAGCTTCCTATGAATATAGAAATATCCTAGATAAATGTTCATGTCACGTAACAAGATCCATTTATTCTAAATGCCACTAAGCTCTTTTGTTTTGGTCTTGTCATCTCTTTGGTCTTAATTTTGTTGCAACTTTTTATGTTCTCTTCCTACCCTATTTTCCCATCAAGAAACACTCATCAGTCATGTGTTTGGATTATTTACGAAACTGGAGGAAGTTTTTGTTAACAAATAACACTAGATTTTTACCTTCCCTTCACCTATTTTCCCCCTTGCCCTGCTCAGCTGTGCCACACTCCATCTTTCTCCTTCTCAGGCTGTCAAAGCTATTTCACACTGTCGCTGTTCACTACAGGAACACCAGCCATGTCTCCTACAGTGGCACAGTAGGTAATGTTGCTTTTCAGAAGATAGGTAATGAACCTAGCCTACAAAGAGGTGTGCTTGTCTTTCCTCTGATGTTTAGAAGTTTGTCAGGGGTGGAAAAAGTTGGTCACCTGGGAACTTGTATTCTGAAATGATTTAGTAAGCACAGTGATGCAGCAGGGGGAAAGGAAATTAAGACTAAAATTGACTAACTATTCAATTATTAATCCTATTCATAAAGAATTTAGCCTCTGCTTTGTTTAGCAAGTAGTTCGCAAACTTGTCCATTCTTCCCCTATGCGATGGGTTTGTCATTTGAATGGTCTAGAAAATGTTTTTCAGATAAAATGCTTATGTCTGCTTTTTTCCTTTGTCATTTGCTTTTGGTGTAACATGGTGCATACACTTGGTTCAGGAGGCAGTGGTGAGCTCATGCCTGGAAAATTTAAAATGTAATGGTATCGACGGGGCTAGAGGGAATATACACAAAACTGTATCAAGAGCTCTTTTTTAAAATTATCAGTCACAATATAAAATACAAGCTTACTGAATTCCCACACGTTTTTCACAAGTACTAAGTGGTGATTTGCATACTTTTCAATAACACATATTGGGTTTCAGATCTCCTTGTGACTCCTGTGGACTCACAGAGTCACTGCAGTTGGAAGAGACAAGGGGAATTCTCTAGCTCAATGTCCAGCTCACACCTGTGTTGGCACTGAAATCTCAGGATCATGCAACATCCAACCATGTCTTGAAAACCTGGAACAGAGATATCAGAACCTCCTTGGACCCCTTTTCCTCTGCAAGACTGACCACACCGTGGTCATTTTTTTCTTTTTTCAGATCAGAATCTCCCACCTTTCAGATTATAACCATTGCTGCTTAGCACAGACAAAAGCCAATCAGATTTTATAAGCATTGGGTGTGTAAAACTCACAAAGATAATTCACCTTTTAGTGGGCTTTATTGAAGCTTTATCTGGCCACTCAACAGAACTTTGATCCTTACCTTGGGGCAAGTTCAGGGACAAAAAAGGAGGGTTAGATGAATGCAAAACTGGGAGAAAACATGAACTCAGATTTCATATATCAATGAAACAACCTATGAAGTAAAATTCCATAGAACTCTCTCATTCATTGTTTGCATTGGTGACTCAAACTATGAGCCCATATTGAATTTACGGGAGTCACTGAGATAGAAAATTTCAATAACATCAGAAGATAAGATTAACAGTTCAAAAAGCTTCTGATAAGTTGAGACAAAACAGTGCTGAATACAAAAAAAAAAAAAAAAGGAGAAGAATAAAATTCTTTGTGTGGGTAGAGATAATAATCTGCCTAAATTCATTTAGGGAATTATTGACTAGGCAATAGTTTTACAAAAATAGATCAAGCAACTGACTTAACTGGTGTGAGGATGCATCAGCAATGCCCTGCTGCTCCAAAATAAGCAAGTGACATAATGGCTGACACAAAAAGTGTCATAACCGAAGCAGAGGAAACTATACCTTGAAGCTTTGGAGTCCAGAAAGGAGAGAAGGGATTTAGGGGAAANATGACAACTGCATAGTTGATCCTGCCTTAAGGCAGCAACCAGGCTAAAAATTTTTTGAAAGACTCTCAGCTTTATCTTTTCCATTTCTTTGATAGCTTGGCTTGTAGCAAAAAGAGAGGTTGGTTGGGTTTTTTGTGTGGTTTGTTGGGGTTTTTTTGGTTGGTTTGTTTATTTGGGGTTGTTGTTGTTTTTCTCTTGAGTTTACTCGATAATAAGCTTTTTATTCTGGAACACGACAGGCACCTTGTCTTATGACTTTGCCCTCCTTGTTAACGATGTTTAGATAATCATTAGTTGGAAAAGTAGAAGCTGACCATGTATTCAGAGACCAATTGACACAGAAGTCGCCTGCATGACTGGGAAAATAAGCACAAGCTGGTCGTAGCCTGTAAATCAGCCCCTTGCTCCAGTGCCTCAGCAGCAATCAAGAGAAATAATTACAGCTTGAGAAACAACAGCTACTTTGGTATTCCTTCTGTCAGGAAGCTAGCAGTCTCTTTTATAAACCTGTTGTTACAACTCCTAGGTCAGCTTATCACAGTGTAGACTGTGCCCTCATTCTCTTTCAGCTCCCAGGATGTATTCAGAGTCACATCTCCATTTGGATGCGTGCTCCGGAAAGCTGTCTTAAAGACATAAAGAATTTTTTTCACTATTTAACATATCGTTTTCCCCAGTTCGTGAGAATGTCTATGTGACTATTCTCATTAAAATAAATTCTGTGCATTTATCTGTTTAGTTTATTTTGCCTTTCTTAGCCACTCTCCACACTTTTCTTGTCTTCTTGTATTTTAAAGTATAAACCAAATAACCCAGTAGTAACCAAGGCATTCTAATAATATGATATTGTATTTCCAGAACAAAATAAAGGTTATGAGGAAAATGGAATGGAAAGAGAAGTTCTCAGCCAACTACTGTATTTTTAAAAAAGCAAAATGTGAGCATCTTTTACAGCAAATGACAGTAA
Source organism: Pampusana beccarii (assembly GCA_013399365.1). NCBI lineage: Eukaryota > Metazoa > Chordata > Aves > Columbiformes > Columbidae > Pampusana > Pampusana beccarii. The sequence continues at coordinate 533,781 of VWYH01005920.1, forward strand.
TAAAGATTCTTCTGGATTATATTTTCTAAAAGCTGCTTTCCACAAATGCTGTTTCTCTAAGCACTATCGTAAGATCATACCCGAAAGTCAAACTCACCTGCTGCACACATCACAGCTCATTTAATGATATACAGTGAAACTCCAATCACTAATCTGTTGGAACAGTGCAAAACAGTGGAGCAGAAAGTGGATTCGCATAATTTGCCTTTGGGCACCAAAATGAAAGAGCTAGATAAACAGGCAGCTAAATCACTAACTTGTGTAATGATGGCAGACGAGGTTAATCAAAGGAAACTCATAGTCCTGGAGCTTTACCCTCCTCCCCTGCTTGGACACTGAGTGTCAAAGACACCTTAGGAAATTTCTGAACCCTGGGGAACAGAATAGCAACAATGTCTTCTGTGCTTCCTGTGAACATTATGATCACTAACAAAAAAACCCAAAACGAACAAACAAACAAACAAACAAAAATAAATTACAAATTTTTCACCCAAGTGCTTGCTGCTCTTACCCCTGAGGCAGCGTCAATGTAACCAAAAGATAAAGAAAGATAGAAATTACCATTTGACCATGGGTCACAATCATTCCATAGTCTTTCATATCCTGTTTTGCAACCCTTTTTTAAGCTGGTGAATGCTTATTTTACCAGTACTGCTATTACATTCTTTCTCCTGCTGGGTGTAAGGGAGTCACTGTCCCTCCCTACTCTGGAAATGCAAAGTGGAGAAGGTCTGCCTGGTGGGACTCAGAGCTGCTTGGACAACCTGAGCTTCATATTATCCTTGTATTCAGCAGCAAAATCTACAGAAGTCATAACTTCAAATACTCGTCAAGGAAAATGGTGGTTAGAAAAAAAAGAAAAATCTTAAATAATAGATTCTAATTTTCATCACCTCGCACCTACTATTCACGGGACTTTTATTTTAATCCTATCAGGCTCTATTCTGCCTAAGCGATGTGAAAGTTTATCGTACAGCTATGTCAGAACCGGTTTTCTTCAATGAACAGGGTAAAAGGTTGTCATGCCTTATATGTCATGATGTATAAAAATGAGCTAAGTGATTGTGGCATCAAATGTATGCTTTATGCCATTTTAAGATTGAGTCAATTCCTCCTAATCCAGATTCATTCCTAAATCTTGGAAAACCAGAATCATTCCTCAGCTAAATCTTAAGACAGTGCTGTTTCTAAGCGAACAGTACCTTTTCTCTTCCTTTTTTTTTTTTTTTCCCCTGTTTTATACAAGGGGGAATGCCAGGTAGAAGTTAATTTGATTTTACAACAAACACCAGAACACTGATTTAATCAAGCTCAGACTCAGTCAACCTTATTCAGTAAAACTGCAGCATACCTACACAGTGTATTTTATAGTTAGTAAGATCTGAAACAATAATAATGCATATCCCCAAGTGTATGCAGCAGTGATTTAAGAAGACTTTGAATTAAAGTTCTGTAAAAACATGCATCAGAAATCAGTGAAGCTTTCATGTCACATGGCCACAATTTATCCAATTTTTGGCATTCCATCATCATCCTAGGAAGTCATTACAGGTTCTTGCACATGAAAGACTCATGTGAAAACAACCTAACTTCTGGCCATCTAGTCATCTTAAAAGGTTCTTCTCTCAAGCCTATTCTGTAACCATCCTTAGTCAGATACAGAGCAAAAACCCTGCCCTGCAAGAGCTCGTAACAGGGAGCTGGATCACAAGAGGAACGTCAGATGTCAGCTTCTCTTATTAAAGCCAGCTTAAGACTATTAATAAGAGCAATTCCTGCACAACAGGAAGCACATAAACTTCTAGTATCTTCTCCTGACAAGGAAGAACAAAGGCAATTATACCTTTAAGCAGCCCCTGTTACCTCTGATGTGACGAAAGCTGCCTTATTTTTTCCAGCAAGTCCTAAGTGGCCAAGAACTACAGACGGAAAAGTTAAAATATTCCTTTAGAAAATACCCAAAAGAAAAACACTGTATTCTTCTCTCCCACCAGACAAGGGTGACAAATCTCATTGCATTCATTTACTTTATTTCATTTACAGTGCAAATTCATTAAACCAGACTTCTCTGGACACAATGAGAGTCTGAGACAATGGAAATTTCTCTTTTCTTTTTCTTTATCTGTTTTTGTGAATTAACTTGTCATTTATGAACATACTTTATGCAGAGGGCCACAGATGAAAGAATATGTTCAGTTATGTGGTTCTGTTAAATTTAAAAACAAAATGTTCTTCGTTCTAATGGCTTCTCTATCCTGCTCAGTTCAAGCTAATAGAAACTACACTATCACTGTTATTTGAGCTTCTAATTACTTTTTAAAAAACTGGACTAATAATGAGCTCGTGACTGATAATCTGCAAAAGACATAATATCTTTTCTGTTGATCTTTGAAAGGGAAGACAAGGTAAGGCCTCTCCAGAACAAAAATTGCAGATTCTAAACAAGATGAAAAAATTACAGTTAGTATTACTGAACTCAAAATTATTCAGATAGCTTTTTAGCTAAGAATATTTGCATGGCCTTGTGAAACGAAAGAACATATTTAAAACATTAAGATGGTTTGCACAAGTCCTGCAGGCAAATAATTTTTGAGCAGTACTTTTTCCACCTTTATCATCTTGCATAGTACAGATTAATAGACTTTAAATCTGAACCACTGAGTTCTTGCCGTGGGTTCTCAAGGGAGGAAACGCCCACTTAGGTACCAAAANTGCTGTGATTGACTTCATCTCCCTCTACACAGATCTCCTGTGATCTTGATTCACCACTCAGCAGCTTTTTTATGGTGATTATTAGAGTTACGCTTATCAAAGCCAGTCTCAGGCTTTTACTGGAGTTAGGTGGCTAACACTCAGATCCAGGAAAGAAGCTATAAAAGGAAGACTCTTTTCTCCAAGTTCATGCAGTGAAGAATTGCAGGCACAGGTTGTTAACATGATGAGGACATCTGAGTAGTGTTAATCTGCTCGCAACAGCGTATTGATTGTATGCCGGTCAGCAACGGTCACTGGAAGAAAGAAATTAATACCTGGGCTTTGAATTCAGTCTTTAAGCAATTGTTTCACAATTGCTTAGGTGGAACTTCTGCCAAATGGAGCACCCTGAATGTAATTTGCTCATTCAAACTTATTTACCGAGTAATTATCCAGTGTGCTGGCACAGGTCCTCTTCAAACAGCACCCTGAATTCAGGCATTGCCGAGCCTGGCAGAGTGGGAGGGGGATACCCCACACATATTGAGGAATGGTGACAGTTGCCACACTGTGATCAGTGAAGTTTGGCAAGGCCCCTTTCACTCAACTCATTTGCTTTGAAGGGCCGCCAGTAATTTTCAGCAAAACTGTACTCCATAACCCAGATTCTAGCTTGTTTCATAAGCTTTACCAAACCTGAGGCAACATCTTCTACAAAATATATCCTTTATGTGTGGCAAAGATTTTTAACTGATCTTACTTTCTTCAAAAATACATACTGTTAAGAGCAATAGTGGATGCTGTAAGTAACATCATCACATTCATTCAGTCGTTTGTATGTTAGTAAAGCTCCTGCTTCTACAGGAAAAAAATTCACTTTATCTTGCCCTATCCTTTTTCAAGTCTCGTTGAATGGGGAAAAGGTGGAAGAAACATATGACAAATCCTGCCACTTTTGATGAAAACTTTTTTTTTTTTCTTTTAAAATAGAACACTTTCAGTTTCTTTGGTTTGATTAGTTTTGGTTTTTGA
>VWYH01005920.1:537642-559046 GCA_013399365.1 Pampusana beccarii
TGATGAAAACTTTTTTTTTTTCTTTCAAAAAGAGAACACTTTCAGTTTCTGTGGATAGATCAGTACTGGTGTTGGATAGATAGATCAAACTGGTGTTCGAGGTATTAACCTAGAATTGGCTAAGTAACCCAGGGAAATTAGGAGGTTATTTAGCTAGATGATGCATGCACAGTACATGCTTTTTAATTTCTAGATTTCTCATTTTATTTCTGCTTTCTAGCTGCATAAAAAGTCATGATTACTGCTGCATGTAAAGTGTTGGTGCTACTGGCCTTCAACCTGCTACTATCAATCTACTACTCAATATTGCAACTATCTGAATGATATAGACAAGCACATATTAAGCTTATATGTGTAAGCATTTCCAATGTTTAGCACTTTTCTCTCAAAGAGAAATCAGTCCTTTACAGTCTCTTATACAATTAAATATAATTTAACTGCTCAATTGTAGAATATTGTTTCTAGCTGAAGAAGCAGCTTTCTTGAATGTTTACAAACTACTTGGTTTTGAAATAGTTTTTCTTTGCTATCTGAATTTTAATCTTGAGGAAGCTGTGTACAGAGTTCCTAAGGGACTGTGTCTCTGTAGTGTTCTCTGAGACCACAAAAAAAATAAACAGTAATTACATTAGTTCTTTATAAGTCAAAATTCTTTCTCACAAAATAATCTGCATTGTAATCTAGCTGCTGGGACTATTAATCTTAGTACAGGGAAAACAAAGAAGAAAATTTGATCAGACTGGTAAATTTATGTCAATCTTGAAAAAAAAAAAAATATATATATATATACCTTTGCAATGTTACAGCTATTTTTACTCCAAAGCTATTTCGGAGTTTCATGCAACTTGTGTAAGCTTGATTTAGGAGTGCAGTTCTAGGTCAAAGAAGACTGACAGTATCCAAGCAACAAGTGATTAATTAAATGATACTTTTCAAGTTGTCATATGTAAGAAGGTGGTGTACCTAGCAAAAATAAAGATAGGGGGATGAAAACACAACATCTCAAACCCAAATCTAGATATATTCACATTCCATCCAAACATTTTTCTGGAAAAATCTTGAAAGCTTAAAGCGTAGCCTGTCGACAAAGCAGCACACTGTCTCCACCATTTAGCTGTGAGGTAGATTATTTACATGAAACCCACATGATGAGATCCTTCTTCTTAGACCTCATTCTATTACACATCTTGCCATGGCAGGGGGAGGGGAATGGAAAGACAACATCAGTTATGAATGACCTTGGTCTCACTGGAGCAGCACTCCGCTACAATCCTGGAGAAAATGCTGAAGTTAATGTATATGTATGACTCAAGAAACCACAATGTTGCATCTATGGAACCATGAGAGTAATAGGTGAATCTATTAATTTAATACTACTGATTCTATTCACTATTTTCTTCTTTCTGTTTTTTTCCAGGTATTTTCCAAATATTTTTCTGGATATGATTTTGTTCCTATCTGAAATGAAAATATTTTTTGGATTTCTGGTGACCTGAAAATTCCACAGATCATTTCCGATGGAAATATCAGAACAGTACATTTCTGCTTCTGCAACTGTATGCTTTCTAAGATTGTAGTAACACAGAAAGATTGGAAATCCTTCAGAAGGTATAAACATTTTTTACATTGAGTCAACCAAGTCTGTGGACAAACAAAAGGGTGAAATTAACTGATCTCTCAGTCCACATCTTTTGTGTTTTAACCACGTGTTTTAACCCTTCAAGTTAAATGCTATATGGAGAAAAAGAGGATTCATCAGCATGAGCTCTCCCTATGCCATCTTCCAGCTTTTTGTTATAGCATAGGTCTCTTGAAAGTGCATCCTCAAAACTGAAACAGCCCTGTTTTCCACAACTGTCCAGTGGAGTGTTACCATCTCCACTCACATTCTTTACTTCTCATTCAGCCAGTTCACTGAAGTTGATGACATTACACAAAATAATTTTGGTCCCTCTTCTTTTTTTGGCAAATAATTTACAAATCTAGACCAAAAAAAAGTGTTTAATTGAACTGGCATACCAGCAGCGTAAGAAGCTGCATGCCTGCCTAGTCTTCCAAGATAGCATCTGTTTGCAATAAGAAGGTGCAAGAACAAATCAGTTGGTATCTATCACATCACGCAGAACCTAGGCTTTAAGGTTCTGAAAAGCCACACAAATCTGACCCTTGAAGTAATTCAGAAAGGACAAAAGCAAAACATTGGAAGAAACAAAGAACATTTTCCTGTGGCACCAACCAGGTGCTCAGTAAATATCTGCATTTTGGATTACTTTGTGTCCTTTCAGCACCTGCCCAGCTGCAGGAACGTCTAAGGGTCTCTGTGCTAGTTGCCGAGGAAGAAATCCTTTCACACACATACTTGTAAAGCCAAAATCTTCAAACCCATGCAGCTTGCAGGAGAACAATTAAGGGAACTGCTATACTTCTATCATTTAACTTGACTGCTCCAGTAAGAATTCTTTCCTAGGTTGACACCAGTTATCTCTGTGACTGAAAACTGATGTTCTCGTCTGAGGGCAACAGCACATAATACTTTGATAGTTTTGCGGTACAATATGATTTGCTGTGTTTTGAGTGTCTGACTTTCCCCCCGGCCATCCAATAAGTAAAACCAGACCCAGGTTTTGGCGTGGTATATAATACAGAGTCCACAGTCATTAAAACGATTATTTTGTTCAGGAAGAATCAGCTGTCCCATAGATAAAATCTCGACCTTCTGAGAGTGACTGTTACTTACACCATTTATTAGAATGCAATTAAAGTGTAAACAGCACTCCAGTAAAAGCTGATATTTTCGCTCTATGTCATAGTGCCAGCTATCAAATATGTTGGCCAATAACTGTAATAGAAAAACAAATTATTTTATTCAGCACAATTGTACCCCATTTTTAGTAGGTTAGAAGAGTACTAGGACTGTAAAAATGGTCTGATTCTGCAACAAAATATGTGGGTATTTGCAACCATTGGATATTGCAGGTATTCTCTCATTTGAGAGACATAATGTAATATCACAAAATTGTATCTACTTAGGCAAAATGTAGGTACTACTCTTGAACTTTTAACTATCTCCCAACTACCGCAAAAGTCCCTCAAATTTGTTCTTCTGACACACTCTCTTTTCAACTGCTGCAGTAAATCATAGCTATTCACTTCAGCTGGCACATATTTAGAGGGCAGGAGAGAATTTCAGGCACCTCTCTACCAATCTTCCACAGAAAATCCGATCAGCCTTCTTTTGCTGAGAACCCTCCTAGCTGACAAGTAATGCTTTTAACTCCTGCCAACGTGACTTTGGCTTCTGCTCCCAAAGAAGGAATCAAAGTGTTACCTCTCCTCATTTCCTGGGAAGAAGGTATTTGTTTCTTTCTCCTATTCTTGTCCTCTCTTTCCTGAAAATCTCTGGGCAAAGTTCTTTTCAGTAATTTCCTGATTTTTTTGTATGACCTTAAATGGTTTACTTGAGGAAACCGCAAATTAATGGCCACCGAACGTACCAGGGAAGTTTTTCTCCAAGGGATTTTCCCTGTGACCAGAGTGACATCAAATTTTACTGTGAGCTATTTATTCCACTCCTTTGAAAATTCAGTCCTATATGCAAGTTGAAGAAAAATAAAACTTCATATTCAAAATGGATGTTGCATTCTGAAAAATGTACTCAGAATGTTTCCTTCAACAGACAGGATTAACAGCTGTAGACAGACACATTTCCCAATAACATGACACCAGTAAAAATCAAATTATGCAAAGCAGCCCAGACTTATACAATTTCAGCGTAAACTGAGGCAGATCTTAAAAGTTGTTTGCTGAAAGTTTTCACAAGATAACTGTAATTTTGATAACTGATATTTACATATATTAGGCAAAATCTATCTGAAATGTCCTGTGACAGATGGGAAAACTCCAGTCGGGAGACTCACTAAAGCTACTGTTACAAGAGTACAATGGACAATAAGATTCTTCTATTCCCTACCTCAGTCAAAACATAGTCTTCCTCCACTTTTTTTTGAAACCTGTCAGGCATTATTTAGCATAGATACTTGAGATTACTTCTAATCAGCTTTTACCCTTAAAATAAATCTTTTAAAAAAATAAGAATAATCTCCTACAGTGTTTACCTTGCAGAAAGACAATTTACATCATAAAAAAATGGGTTTTAGGTTTTGAGGCTAAAGGCATCAAAAGATGCTCAAGGCATTAAAGGAAGCCAGTCACATGAAACTGCAATAATTGTTAACAATGCTACAGGCAAGTTACTGAAGCTGTACTGCTCAAATCATTTAAGAATAGGTTAAAGTAACAGATTTTAAAGAATAGCATAGGTGTGCTTTTTCTTGCCACAGAGAAACCAGACACTCTAGATGAATGTAAGACAATGTATTGTTAGATAACAATCACTGTTTTCCAGGATTCACCAAAAAACAGGATTATCATAGTCCTACCTATGCAAAATCTGGTGTCTCAGTAGATTGCCAAAACGCAAGATATCCAAATGCTCAAACTGGAAATACGGCTACACATCTAGTTTTCTTTTAAAAAAGGTTTTCATACATGTGACTTCAATTAGAAATACACAGAACTCGGAGTAAAGGAGGTGCAAAGTAACCCCTCCTTGGATTTAAGAAAGAAAACACCTTTTATACCAGTCTTGCCACTACATTCATGTGAGACAAGAAAAACCCAGTTAGAAGAAAACATAGTGCTCTCAGTTGAAAAGGGGCACAAAAAGGAGATTTCAGGAGCTAAAACTGTTTGCTACCTAAGCAGTGTCAGAAAGGCCTGTTCTATTTGCCATTTTGTGGACCTCTGCAAGGAGATAGGCACCTCATACAGTTCAGATAGAAGTTATAACTGCAATGGACTGAGGTATAACTCCTGCTTTTGTGAGCACAGCAACAGGAGGAGTCAGAAAAAAAGATCCTTACGCAGAAAGATAGTTATGACAGTGAAGACCTATCTCCTTTTCAAGAAGACAGACTGCATGCAAATGTACTTCTTTGTCCTAGTAAAAATTCTAGTGTGCAAACGCATTAGGCCAACAAACAACATGCGTATGCCTATGCAGATCTGTCCAGCTGACTTTCTACAACATCTGTAGTAACTTATCCAACAAGAAGACGGAGGTGTCAAAGATACTGCATTTCTAGAAGTTTTCTACAATGGGCAGTGAGCAGAGATGTGAACCCCACTAACTCCTCAAATGGAGGAAGCAGGAGGAAACCACAAGCGACCTTGCAGACACCACAGAGACCTAATAGAGGTGGGCACCTGAGGCAATGATCCTTGGGAATCCAGCTTCCTGGATATCGCTATTTTCTCTTAAAGCTGTTAATACACTCTTTTTTTGCAATAGACAGGGAGGAGCTGAGAGTGGTTATCTGCAGGCACATCAGCTGCAGAAAAAAGTCTTCTACCCAACCTGCTGTGTAGCTGGTTTCAGCTTCCCACAAAGAGGCAGCAGGACACTAGTATATGCAACTCTCATTTTCTAGACAAAGGAAGATAGCGTGGTACTCCATTCCTGCTCCTGTGTACTGAGAAAAACAAACCATTTTCTTTCCACAAGCAGCTCCAACTCCTGAGCTTTGTTATATGACACAAATTACCTTTCAAATATACACTATTAAAACTTCTTCAAAGACTAACAAACAAACAAGGAAACAAACAACTACTCTCTATGCTGGAGAAAAAAGGGGACAACCAAAAATCATGGAAACTCAGCAAGAAAATCTAGGAACTAACAACAGAAAACACTAATTAAACTGTGGTTTCTTCTTCGATTATAGGAACAAAGTAAATAAAAATAAAACCATTCCCCAAAACACAAGGCAAACAGATAGAGGTAAATATTTTCCCATCTGAAAATTCGTGCTTCCTCCATGCATGAGTCATACCTCTATTTCTAATTCCTGAGAGTCCACCTGAACATTTACTTAGGTGGAATGCCTGCCTCCTAACGACCTCTTTCTTTTTTGGGCTTAAGTCACTGCAAAACCATTGAACTTCTGTGAAGAAGAGTTTTGTGGCTTTTTTTAATTTATCCAAAATAATTCTAATTCTTGTGTTTAGAATACACCACTTCCTGCTTTGACTGATGTTTTTCTATCATAGGCACAAACTGAAATACAGAAAATTCCATTTTTAAATAATTAAAAAAAAACACGCCTTTTTTTACATGGAGAGTGGTCAAATACTGGGACAGGTTGTACAGAGAGGTAGTAGAGCCTTCATCCTTGGCGAAGTTCAAAGCACAATCAGACACAACCCTGAGCAACCTGATCCTGCTTTGAGCCAGGGTGTTGACCAGGCGATCTGCAGAGATGCCTTCCAACCTCAATTATTCCATGACAGAGAAAGAGGAAAGAGTGTGCCAGGAAGGTAAAGAGATACCAAAATAGCAGCTGCTGCAAACAGATAGAACCCACTGTTTCAGACCAAAAACACAACAGTGGTAAAATGCAATGTATTTTGCTGTCATCTGGTGCTTTCTGGTTTTTTTGTGTGCTGCCTGTCTTGGTTGTTATTCCCTGGGAGTAGTTCATCAGTCTGATATATAAGATGAGCAGACCTACTCTCCACAGTGTGGGCTAGGTGAAGGAAAATCAAACAAGAGCACGTGAAAAAAAGGCTGGAAGAAGAAAATAAAAGTGTTTAAAAATACTAATTCTTCCTAGCGGTGTCTGTAATTGTGGTCATCAGCTGGTAGGAGTTCTTTCTCACTGTCTTATTCCGTATATGTTTCTACACTCTAACATATTGTAATCTTTTTTTGTCTGTTTTCAAGCTAGAAGATCCTGAGCTGATGAAAAATTTAATGCAACAACTTTCTGAACATAAAGCACTTGATTTCATGCTACTTGGTGTTCTCCATAGTTTCTGTGTGCTTTTGAGGAAGTGACAGCTTCTACACTGATAGCCCACTCTATAAGCACCACTTCTACTAGCCACCTTTCTAACAAATTAATTGTCTCATGTTAAAGGCTGACACAGAATTTAGGCATGATCTCAGGTTACGCAAACTGATTCTCTTTTTTAATGGATTTGTGTTTAAACTGAACATTGCAAACATTCTAGGTAAGTGACCTAAGAGGCAAACCACTCTCTGGTTAATGTAAGTAGCTCCCACTAGTAATCACAAATAATGAAAGTCAAGAAATTTGTCATCTTTGGGAGGACTCAAAGGTATGAATAATTTTTGCTGACCTTTCTTTATAAGTAGTGAAAAGAGGTGCCATGTGTTCCTAAAATCCAGAAGGTCACATATAGAATAAACACAACGTAACCTCTATTAGCAAAGGTCATATGTAGAGGTGGTGCAGTTCGCAGGATGAAACCTGGGATGGAGACGACCAGAAATTATTCCGTACTCTCATGTCCCTTTCTTTTGCCGAGATCAGCTAGGTTACTCAAATCTCAAATTACCATCTGTTAATGGAGTACACATTAATGCCTTCGGGAAAATGATGACTATAATGTCAGATTAGGTTGTCCTGGAAATGTCCTTCAGTTCCACACTAAATGAGAAGCTGTAAAAACTAAACCATATTACTAGCAAGTTTAAAAGAAAAAACAATGAGAGAACTCTATAGTCTAGCGGAAGGAAAAATTGGGCTTTATAAACATCTGTCTCTCCCTGAAGTTTGTTTTTATGACTTCTTGGAAAGACTTAAGTTCTCTCACTAATCAGAAAATCACCCTTTAAGAAGCTGTTAAGAGAAAAGGGGGATAATTTGGGCTTAGTTATTTACAAACTCTCCTAGCTATGTTCAGGATTGGTTTGTGTGCAGTTGTATGAATACCTAAGTATCCCGAGGAGCTGGAGGACCTTAGTTCCGCAAAAGATTTTGGAAGAAGACTATTTAAACCAAGGAGGGCAACACAGTGAGGGGTGTAACTACTACAAGACAAAAAAAAGCAGTATCCTCCGCTTGAAATCTAGGACATAAATTCGTCGCGACCTGCCAACAGAATGGTGTGGTCTTCCACCTGCTCTCTAGAGGTAATATGAATGGGCTTAGCAGTAACAGAAAAGCAAAGAAGCTACTGAGATCTATAGGACTTCAGCGCTATATAATGAGATGTTAAATGTACAAACAAGTAAAATGCTTCATAAAACCATGTTTAAAACCTTTCAGCTTTCCTTTATTTTAAACCCAGTTAGAAAAAACTCAACCTTAAACTATCTCTATTCTCTCAGCTAACAAACTCAAATTTTATGTTTGAACTGTGAAACATGCTGGCTAGCTAGTGAGGAATTTTTAGTGAGTTATGTGCACAATTAAAAGCTCATCTATAATACTGTGATAAGTTTTAGTTTTATGACTGCTATGTCATAAAGATATATAAGACCTGTCATTACCTGTAATATCTGAGCCATAAAGACTTCTGTACATGCAAACTGAGGAGTTTAGAGCTTCATAGTTCTTAACATATCTGATTGGAAGGATCCAAGTATGCAGTAACAGCTCCAGAATACTTCAGTTAAACTTGTAACTTTTTGGTTCGGGATGAGAATGTCTTAGGGGAATTAAATCTCAGGAATGACAATAAGGTAGTGAGCGTACACAGCAGTAGACAGAAGTCAGTAAATAATATTAAAAAGATAGCAAGAAACATTCTTGGTAAGAGCCATAAGTGTAGTATTTCATCAGAACTGGGACACATAGAAGTGGCAATTGTCACTTGCTTCTTCAGCCTTTCCTTGTTTGTATATGTCAGAATAAAAAACCTTAATTTGACCAATACAGTTGCACCCCACATGTAATCAAGATGCTGTGGTCTTAGAAAGATGCCTCAACTGGATCTGTCAAAACTAGCAATTCAGGGCACACAAAGGACACATGTAACTTCAGCCTCATCATGTCTTAAACTACAAATAGTAAAGCCAGTTCCTGTGTGTCATTTTCACTCCTTCTCAGCAGCTGCAAGTGATTAATTCCTTCTGGAAACAGGACACTCTGTTGATGCAACTTCAAATGTTCTGTCATAGATATTGCAGGTTCTGCTCCTTTACCAAGGTGGGAATACTGAGAAGGCATTTACTGGCACACTTGCACTTTCCTTCAATGACTTTGAAGGGATTGAGGTAAAGACAATACAAACAACTTTGTAATGTAATCACTTTCAATGGCATCAAGTTTAGAAACTTTCGTCTTGCTACCCCTTCCCTGACTTCACTACATTCTCTACTGAGCAGGAAGAATTTTTTTTCTAAAGTGGACATTACTGATTTAAACAGGTGAATATACCACTTATCTGCTGCGTCAGATGTATCAGCGAACAAACTTGTTAAAAGATGTATCTTTGATCAATAGTATCATAGGAGATGATCTTGCCTTCCCTTCCTTGTTATCTATAAGTTTCTGGAGAAACCTACAGAGGTTGACGGATATCTCTACTTGGCAATATAAATTCTCTTAAGCCTGCCAGAACCAAGCATCCATAAGATCTGACTTAATTTGTCAAGAACATCCTACAGCAGAGAAGGTAGTCTTGAGATGGATTCAGTTCTGGGTAGAGTGGAAATGAGGGTACAAAAACCTCTCTTTTTTTGTACAGTATGCTGCCAGCAAGTGCCAGGGCCATCAAAAGGAAAACAAATTTTCTATATTTCCTTGGAAGCTTAAGTTTCAGTTAATCCACCGCCTACCTTTAGGCAGCAGATTGAGACGCACCACAGACAGTCAGAACAGACAGGAATAGTTACCAGAGGAAGTAGGGTGAATCTTATACAATGCTAGATTTCTCATAAAATACTCCAAGAATCTTAGTCTGACACTGAATCTCTTGGGTGGATGGTGGCATGGATATTCTTTCTGGAAAGCAATAATAAGCATAACTGACCAACTGCTAGCAAGTTAGCAATATGTGTATGAACCTCAATTTTGGTGTAATTATCTTCTCTCCCTTTATTTTCCTCAGAGCCTTCTTCAAACTTTCTTAACAAAGAGGGCTTTTCTTATTGTACAGTTTCTTTAAGGCTGGCACTATAATGGGGAATATAACCATTCGACTGCTGAGGTATTGTTCCAGCAGGAGCATGGCACAGCCATGTGTTCTATACCTCATTGTGGAAGAGGTCTGCATCTCCCCTCTGGAAGAAGTATGGTTTAAAAGAATAAAGGCAGGTCTGCCTAATTGTCTCTTTTTATTTTTCGTTCTGAAAGAGCGTTTTGTTGTAACCCAAAGTTGTCTTCCATCTCAGTGTTTGAACCTTGATCCTTTTCTGATTTCTTCTCACTTGTCGTTTTGTGCTGTTTGACCTTATCTTTTACGGCCTTCAAAAAACAAGGTTAATGTGATGCGTTTCAGTTAATACTTCTGTTACACTGCCACAGATTCAATGCCTGCCTTCTGCAAAGTCAGAGTCATAGTAGCCTCATATGATTGGCTAGTACAAAGTATATCTATGCTGAGAACAACTCTTTTCTCAAACATCCATCCATAATGGATTATGTTATGTTCCACTTTCAGCTTCAAACAGAAGCTATCCTAGCTGAGCACAGAAATGTTAACTTTGCTCTTTTAAGAGGCTGCTGAGTACTTAAACAGAAACTCTTCTCAGTCAGCTTCTGTGCAATCCCTACCTGTTGAAAAGGTTCAGTTGTGCTTCCTGTCTTGCCCTATATTATTCCTATGTGCATGTATACATGTAAGGTCCCTGACATTCAGTCATTATACTAAATTAAAAACAAGTTCTGATCCTGAGACAAAGAACAGTAATAATCCCCTGTGTTCCTACTTGCAACATGTGTGTGCTATGATGGCTGAACGCAAAAACACTTCCCCGTGTTTGGCTCTTTCTCTTTTGCACTCACTGTCTTTATGGTAATGTTCGTAGCTGGAGTGTGTCTAAAGAACACTGAAAAAAACCCCAGACACTTCAGTCTTGTGAAAACTACATAAAAAATACTTTTGCTAACTGAAATTATGTCTTGGAAATGGCTGGCATTCATCTTTATCCCATTCCTTTAACTGCAGTGTATCCACGAACGTGTTATCATCTACTGATAACTGCATGTGAGCACCCAGTCCTGCAGTAAAGAACTCCAGCAATTCATGTCAGAAATTCCGAAAAAAAAAAGTTTGTTTTTTTAATACAACTTTGCTCTGATATTACTGTCTGTTCTTTTACTCAGATTTGAATTATTACATAAAACAGATGGGGAAGTATAGATGGGTCACACACTCTTTGTTACAATAGTCAAGCTTGCAGTGTCAGATATCAGTTATGAAGTGTTGGAATGTTATTTTTTTCTCTCTACATGTATGAAAGCTCTTCTGTTTTTAATCAGATGATCAGCATCTTCCTACAAATGCTTCTCCATCAGCTTCTATGCAATCACTAGCTGACTTTCCAGAATTAGGAACAATAGCAGCGTTACACAGAGCCAGGTGCAAAGCCACTGATTTCATTTGTTGCAGAGGTCAGGACTACAGGTTGCCAAAAATCTGCAAGACAAATGGATCCAACAGAAAAAAAACTGCCAAATTTGTGTTAGGTTTTTGTTTTGGTTTGTTTGTTTCTTGGTGAACTGACGTATGTTGCCTCATTTTTTGTCTTGTAAACTTGATTGACCAAGAATCTATTTTTAATACTCTCCAGTTTTGATCCTATTATGTGTCACCTCTAAAATGAAGATAATAAAATTTAAATGTGTTAGAAGTCACAGAAGCTAAACATTTTAGTATTCAGGGACATGGTATAGAATAAGAAGGGTAAAAGTGAGAGAGCTCATGAGTTGAGATAAAGATAGTTTAATAGCTACAGCAAAAGCCACTCATGCAAGCAAAGCAAAACAATGAATTCATTCACTACTTCCCATGGGCAGGCAGGTGTTCAGCCATCTCCATGAAAGCTGGGCTCCAGGTAACAGTTACTTGGGAAGATAAACACCGTAACTCTGAACATCCCCCTCTTTCTTCTTCCTCCAGCCTTTATTGCTGTGAGCTCCCTTTAGTCAGTTGGAGTCAGCTGTCCCAGCTGTTTCCCCTCCCAGCTTCTTGTGAACTCCCAGCGTACTCACTGGTGAAATGGTGTGAGAAGCTGAAAAGTCCTTGATGCTGTCACTGCTCAGCAATAAATAAAACACCCCTGTGTTATCAACCCGTTTTCAGCACAAACCTAAAACATAGCTCCATACTAGCTACTATGAAGAAAATTAACTCTAACCCCACCAAAACCATTTAGGAGAACCAGTATCTCTAACAGCATGGGCTCAGGGAGCAGAAAGTGGCTGCGAGTGTCTTCCTGCAAGGTTTCAAAGGCTGATGGTGACTCCACTCCTATCACCTTAATAGAAATCTCTTCAAACACAGGCACAGCCGCGTTAATGTTATGTTTTGTAAAGCTATGGAAAGCAGCAGTGTAGTTCTGTTAAATTAGCAGCTTTCCAGAACCAGTCAATTATCAATATCTGCCATACATAAGACCTCAAGTGTGACCTTTCTTCAGAAATTTGCCTAAGTGAGAGTTGTGTTCTTAGTTTCTACACATGGATTAGTATCATTGCTTTTACCTTCTTCCGGTTTTAACTGTAAGGAAAGACCAAACAGAGAAAGGGAGAAACAGAAAGAAAGAAAGAGAGAGAGAGAAAGAGAGAGAGAAAGAGAGAGAGAAAGAGAGAGAGAAAGAGAGAGAGAAAGAGAGAGAGAAAGAGAGAGAGAAAGAGAGAGAGAAAGAGAGAGAGAAAGAGAGAGAGAAAGAGAGAGAGAAAGAGAGAGAGAAAGAGAGAGAGAAAGAGAGAGAGAAAGAGAGAGAGAAAGAGAGAGAGAAAGAGAGAGAGAAAGAGAGAGAGAAAGAGAGAGAGAAAGAGAGAGAGAAAGAGAGAGAGAAAGAGAGAGAGAAAGAGAGAGAGAAAGAGAGAGAGAAAGAGAGAGAGAAAGAGAGAGAGAAAGAGAGAGAGAAAGAGAGAGAGAAAGAGAGAGAGAAAGAGAGAGAGAAAGAGAGAGAGAAAGAGAGAGAGAAAGAGAGAGAGAAAGAGAGAGAGAAAGAGAGAGAGAAAGAGAGAGAGAAAGAGAGAGAGAAAGAGAGAGAGAAAGAGAGAGAGAAAGAGAGAGAGAAAGAGAGAGAGAAAGAGAGAGAGAAAGAGAGAGAGAAAGAGAGAGAGAAAGAGAGAGAGAAAGAGAGAGAGAAAGAGAGAGAGAAAGAGAGAGAGAAAGAGAGAGAGAAAGAGAGAGAGAAAGAGAGAGAGAAAGAGAGAGAGAAAGAGAGAGAGAAAGAGAGAGAGAAAGAGAGAGAGAAAGAGAGAGAGAAAGAGAGAGAGAAAGAGAGAGAGAAAGAGAGAGAGAAAGAGAGAGAGAAAGAGAGAGAGAAAGAGAGAGAGAAAGAGAGAGAGAAAGAGAGAGAGAAAGAGAGAGAGAAAGAGAGAGAGAAAGAGAGAGAGAAAGAGAGAGAGAAAGAGAGAGAGAAAGAGAGAGAGAAAGAGAGAGAGAAAGAGAGAGAGAAAGAGAGAGAGAAAGAGAGAGAGAAAGAGAGAGAGAAAGAGAGAGAGAAAGAGAGAGAGAAAGAGAGAGAGAAAGAGAGAGAGAAAGAGAGAGAGAAAGAGAGAGAGAAAGAGAGAGAGAAAGAGAGAGAGAAAGAGAGAGAGAAAGAGAGAGAGAAAGAGAGAGAGAAAGAGAGAGAGAAAGAGAGAGAGAAAGAGAGAGAGAAAGAGAGAGAGAAAGAGAGAGAGAAAGAGAGAGAGAAAGAGAGAGAGAAAGAGAGAGAGAAAGAGAGAGAGAAAGAGAGAGAGAAAGAGAGAGAGAAAGAGAGAGAGAAAGAGAGAGAGAAAGAGAGAGAGAAAGAGAGAGAGAAAGAGAGAGAGAAAGAGAGAGAGAAAGAGAGAGAGAAAGAGAGAGAGAAAGAGAGAGAGAAAGAGAGAGAGAAAGAGAGAGAGAAAGAGAGAGAGAAAGAGAGAAAGAGAGAAAGAAAGAAAGAAAGAAAATAAAGAATTTTTTTTCAACCAAAAAACCCCAATCTTTTTTCTTTTTGATGTTTTCTAAGTAAGGTTTATTCCATTTGTGAACATCTCCATTCTTCTTTACATCTGCCATCTATCCATAAATACTCTGTTTTGAAATACGCAATGCCTTAGCAGAACTACAGATTATGGTACTTTCAGTTGGCCCATTGTATTTTCAGGAGCAATTCAACACCTCAGAAATTTAGACAGTTGCTTACATTCAGCAAAATACTAGCTGTTCCTAGAAACCTATAGAACTTTCAGTCTTTACTAAAAGGAACAGTACCTACTTAAAGTCCACATTGTCAGACACACATATGTTAATTCTAATACCTAACACCAAAACCCCCTTATGTGTCCTTTGTTTAGAGCAGCTTACATGTGCCTAAAGAGTGCCAAACACAGTAGGATTTTGGCAGTGATAACAACATCTGGAAGCTATCACATCATGTATATAATATTCATGGAGTCAAAATTTCATCACAAGGACAGTCGAAGTCCAGAATTCATAATGAATGGAAGAAGAGAACAGAATTGCTCCAAATAATGGGCTGAAGATGAATGGCCATATATTCAAAAGCATGTAGCCTCCAAAACCAAAATGATCATTTTCTAAAAATACGTATTATTTAAATAGCTGCAGTTTACAGAAGTTTGGCTCAAACAATTCAGAATGTTTTTGGAACTTTATGGAAGACAATTGGAGTACAAAACACTTTGGCTCATAAAGCACCAAAACATAATCCTGGGGAAGTCAAGGCTTGAGGTAAAAAGTAAGTCATATTTTTTGAAAGGAAAAATAAAAAAGCATCACCCATCAAATGCTACAAGGTGCATTCAAACTAACCTTTGCACAGGTTTCTTGGTGGACCATAATAAAAAATATAGCGCATACTTTGTTCTACATATTCCTTCTTACAAGTGGCATATTCCAAGTGACTCATGCCTGCATTTCTCACAGCATTTCTTCATCAAGCACGTACTTGCCAATCTATAAATTCATGCTTTAAGATCTTGAGCTAATTTCTTCAGTCCAACATGCCAGTATCCTGGATAGGGATATCCCTTTACGTGGATGGTCTTGAAAGGAAATACAAGAAATTGACATGAATCAAAGTTTATATGCATAGAAAACAGCCACAGGGTGAAAGGGAAGGAGGATTTAGTAATCATGTGTTGGAGAGAAGCAGGCCAGGTAGCTTTCTGGAAAGAAATAACAGTTCATACTATATAGTGCAGTCTTCGTAACAGTGAGGTGAAGGAGTCAGTTAAACTGGATGGATGCTGGAATTTTCTGATAGCTCAGCTAAGACTTCCACTGTTCTCAGAGTGACCGGACACACTCAGTGGAGCTCTCCCTATCCTTTGACCTCACTGGATTTTTAAGGAGTCAGGCAAGAGGATTAGACCTTAATATGGGATTTGATGACTATAGTTCCACCTGTTGTATTCCTCACCAGCCTAGGAAACCATTTTTTTCACATCATAAGTGCCTACTTATTACCAGACTTCGAAGAATAATGGCATAAAAAACTTTCCTCCTCATGTTTTAAGTAGGTAAGCACTGGAGCAAAGCAAATTAGCTGAAGATGAAGCTGTATTACTCAGCAAATGTAATTTGGATCAGCTCTATTGACCTCAATGGCCATGTGTTAGTGGCAAATGTGGCACAAAGAAGTCTCTCTCCCTTCATACTCTCTGCAGGTCCTTCATGGATTAGGTACATTTGGTGCTTAAACTCCACAAGGTCTATAATTAAAACATTTTCAAGATGCTGGTTTAGGATAATGGCCCCTCAAGTGTTATAGAAAACGGTGCGGGGACATTTTAATTCCTCCTAGTGAGTTCTGTTGCAGGGGTTTATCCATTCATTTTCACTCTTAAAGAGCACAAACATCCTTCACAGATTCATCTGGGTAAACTAAATACCCTAGGCATAATCTCTAAATTGCTAGGACTTTTACTAGAATAGGAGTATCCTATGTTACCCTAAGTGAATGACATTGTTAAGTGATTGCCAGTTAATTTATCTGCATTAAAAGGGTAAAAAATATTCACCCTCAGTCTAAAATTAACCATAAAGAAAAAAGGGGAAATGTCTCAAATCTAGATGAAGAGCTTTACTGTAAAAGAGACGCTAGAGTGTAGAAAGACTCTAGGTGGTGATTTCATGTGTTCCCAATATAAGTATGGATCTCACTCTTACTGTTATTATTCCTACCCTGGTACAACAGTCTCCTTTCCACTTCCTCATATCAACTGATCCTGTTGTAGTATATCCATCATTCTAAAAGCTGGCAGGAGACACAGCTTTCTGTTGATATAAATTAAGCACAAAGTTAGTCAGGTCTGCAAGCAGTTCTCAATAGAGTTAGTGGAGTAAAACTGTACAGAAAGAAACTCTTCTGAGCATTCCCCTGTAAAAGGAGAGGGAATTCACAATCAGCTCACCTAAATCATTGCATCTCAAACTCCCTTCCCACCCAGCCTCACCCATCCTCCTGAAACTGCTTCCAGAAATGCCACATAACTACGATAAGAGATAAAGAGGCAATTGGATTGTTCTTTTTAGCTGATTGAAACTGTGGCTCATAAAAAAAAAATTCCACTAATAGACTTGGCCACACTGAAAACAATTATGATTATGCCCTCTCTGCACTATGGACTTGCTGGGTTGACATTCTTGATTACTGGTGTTCAATTATTCTTTATAGACTTTGCCCTGAAAATGGTTATCTCTGGAAGACGACAGAAGAGATACCTGGAGAAAGAAACCTCTTAAATTCCTTCTGCAAATCTCTGAGGAATCAGCTCTTAGAGTCCTCAAATCTTCAACATCGTGGAGAGAAGTGACTTGGATAATTGATGTAACCTGAAAGAAAAAACTTCTTTTTCTCCACTTGAAGGTTCTTATTTCAAATCCTCTCCAGCAACAATCTACCTATACAAACTTGGTCTTGGTGTCCTAACAGCAAGCAAATCTGACCTGACCTGTTACGCTGTTTCAGTCAGCTTTAGTACTTATTTTCAAGAAATACTTTTACTTTTCAGTTCTGAGGAGAGCATTCATGAACACATCAACCACCACACTATGAATAAATTCAATCAGTACTAAAGTGCTGTTATAACATATATGTAAATGCAATTTATCCTTTTCACAGGTGGTCAAGCCAGGCAATTAGCTTAACAAAGACATCACAGGAAACCAATGAAGAGCTTGATGCCAGCTGGATCTAAGCGTATCAGGGACTAATTTGGCCCAGCATGCTAAGTAACTCCATTGACTTAACAGTGTGACATCAGAGATGAACTTGGTTCATGGCCAAGAAAATAGAAGGGCAGAAAGAAGCAAAGTGGAGAGATGTTTAGAAGCCATTTGAATAATTCAGTATATTATAGAGGAACATTTTCTCTGGCAAAAAATAAAGATCCCAATATTTTGAAGTGCAATTCTACGAGCATCTAGACACATTGCACATGACAGTTTATAGGTCATTATATAGAAGAATGCTTTCAAAAGCAAATATTAAACAAATGACCAAGTTTAAAATGGAAAAACTGTCATGTGAAATAGCAGCAAATAAGTCCATTAGAATTTCTTGCAATTACTTTCATGCCGTGTTGAAGCACTCCCCCCACCCTTAGCAGAAAAAAGGGCTATTTTATGCCTTAAACATCTGTTTTTTGTTACGTTGGGAGAAAAAGATGAATGGCTGTGGAGGCAGGCACCTCGTCTTATCTTTCCCAAGGTCTTTTGGTTGATATTTTGGGCATAAAAGATAGATAAGATAAAGGCAATTAACAGTGTTGTGAAAGGCCTCGTGGCCTAATTGGGATGATAGAGATGAACCATCTGGTGGACAACCAACTACCAGAAGAAACCACAAACCAACAGTTACCCCCGATGCGCAAAACAACCCACTTCTGGTCAGTATGGTGAACTTTCCCCTAGTTTGAAGACCCCAGACCCACTTCAGAAGAGTCTTCCTAATTAGTATGAAGAGAGAACAGAGGGAGGAGATGAACTGCCCTATCTCGCGTGTAAATGAACTGGGTTATAAAACGACCTCACGTGTAACATTAGGTGGTGGCAAGTAAATCTTCAACACATCCCTCACCTCCAGAGGTCATTGCAGGACCAATGTACCTGTGGACTGGTGATATCTTACTCTCTGTCTCTCTTTCTGATATTAGTTTTCCTTCTCTCTCTCTTCCTTTTTCTTGAACATATAAAAGTAATGTCATTATAAGTTCTGCTGCTAAAGTCTTGTTAAGTTTTGCATTATAGTTTCTAATTGTTGGCATGCCACCGTTTTTAGAAGGGCTTTTGCTGTGAAATGTATTGATAAGTTTTGTGATACTGTAACACACTTTTCCCAAGTCACCAATCACTGTAATTTGTATTCCACCACGTCCTTTTAGTAAATTCAGAATTGAATTGGACCCCTGGAGCAATTGTCTGTCATTCACTTTGCATCACCATGCAGAAATACCCAGAGTTAACTCGCACCTGATCTCACCTGTTGAGTCAGGGCACATGTCACGTTCAGAGTTAACTCATCCCTCTTCCCATCTGTGGGGGTGGGACACATGCCCCACTCGATTTCCTAGCCCATTAAAGGTGTTTCCTGCAATTTTCACAAGCTTTAGAAAATCTTTGTTTGCCCAAAATTTATTTTTTCATAGAAATCTGCAATGATCCATTGGTTAACAATTGCTTTGTCAGTCTCCCTCTCTTTTTTTTTTTTTTTAAATACAGAGATGCCATTTATAAGATGAAAGATTATAGATTCTAGGTGCTCCTTGAGTTTTTATGCAGTTTAGAGCTACAACAAGGTGCCAGGATAGAGATTATTCTTGTCACCTGGGTTTCTGCGTGCAGAAAAAGACATATAGCAAAGGCCTCTGACAAGACTTTGCTCTTTTCTGTGTACAGCAACACAGCCTAAAATTCTTGAGCTGAAAGGCATACCGCAAGCATGGTGAGAAGTTACATTTTTATCTGTCAGATATTCCCATCTCTCACATGGATGTACAGCAGTAGTGATGTTCCTTATTTCTAAGTCATTAAGAGAGTGCAACGATTGTTCTGTTTAGGGCCAACACAGGATATGTTAGTGACAGACAAAATTCATAGCAAATGAAAACAAAGCTTACGGAGTTACATCCTAGAAAATCTGTTTCCTTTTCACCAGGGAAATATGGTAAAAAAAACATGCATTGATACACACTAATGTACATGCCTTCAACTATCTGAAGGCATTTGTTTTCTAAAGAAAGTGACTTAAGTAGATTTTTTTTAAGTAAGGTTTGTTGGAATTCAAAACTGATTTTTGTGTTTATTTTCAAAAAAAAAAAAAAGACTCAAGTAAAAAAGAAATTTGTTTCTGAATATTTTTGAAAGAAGTAAAAGACTAGATGTATAATATCAGAGAAGGATACAATAACGTTGCAAAACTGAAGTGTTACTTTCCTTGCAATGGTTTTCCAGCCTCCTGGAAGAATAACGTAACATAGAGTATTCTGCAATTAACTCATTTCAGTTTCTACTGTTGAAGTGTTGCAAACTCAGTGGAACTGAGACTGAAAAAAATCACTCAGTAGCTGGTAGGACACTTTTATGAAGATTGAAAAACTAGTTTGAAATGATACTTTCAACACTTGTTTGACCTATCCTTGTGGAACTGCCTTGCCCTGAGACATTTAGAAAGTTTTGCTCCACAGTTCTTCACATACCACTTAAGGCAGTCACTAATGACGTGTGGCACCTGCTGCATCAAGCAAAAGAGGATTTGAACTAAGACTCCAGCATCCTGGGAGAGCATGTACCTGATATGCTGTGACACCTCTGCCTTAAAGGAGGTTACTTAAGCACCTTACTATTCATTTAATCCAGTGGTTCAGTTATTGCTAAAAATTATACAGATGATTGTTTGTCCAAAGTTGTATATAAACCATTCACCAGAATATTTCCCATGTTCTAATTTTAAGAAAATAAAGAATCAAGACCTTCACTAGGAGGTCTGTTTTTCAATATTCAGACCCTAATGCTACCTGATGTTAATGCTACAGCAAATTACTGAAAGGGAAGTGAAAGGCTAGCATGAGTTACTCAGCAGATTTCTCTGGCTAATATTAAGGCAAAAAGCGAAACTGGTACAGACAAGACACAATAATACTGTGTATATCACAAATATGGACAAAATGTAACTTGTTTCAGTCTGTAAGATGAGATTTTGCTTGCCTTTTCCTAAATATGTACATCCATTTCTATTAGCGAAGATCATTCTGACTCTTTTTGGGTATGCATGGGTTGTTCCGAATAGGTAACATCCACTAACTATTATTTGCTGGAATTCAACAGCCATTTCAAGATGTCACCTGCAACAAGGACCATATTAACACTACTCTAGATCTATACAACTTATGAAGTAAAAAAACGAAAATTTGTGTTTGAGCAAGTAGGACAGAGCCCCTAGGGCAGAAAAACTTTAACTCTGAGCCCTGTATCAAACCCATAGGCCACAGACTTGTCTCATTAAAAGTTAAGATTACCTGGCATTGTTTCAATCTTTTTCTTGCCAGAAGGCGATGCAGCTGGCATCAGCAGTGATACGGTGTGCACACAACTGTTATCTTCCCAGGTCACAGGAGAAAGGCCTGCCATTAAACCATATTAATCTGTACTTGGTCTGAAGCAGGGAACAGAGCCAGTGAGAAAATGGCCACTACTCTGGAAGAGTTACAAACATACAGGATGCATTCATTCTGTGATTCTGTGATTCTGTGCGATATGCAGAGACTGACATATTAGCAGAGATGTTAGTTAGGTTGGTGCAAAAGGAATCATGGATTTTGCATTGTTGAAATTTGCTGTTCGATACTGGAATACATTCTTAAATAAATGTGGCTAAGTTATGCATCCATCATTTTAATGTGCTTTTCTCACTTTATTTTTTTTGTTACTGATTTGTTACTTGCAGACGGAACTTGCAACATCAGCATCGCAATTGACCCAGGAACTGCTAATGAACATACAGTGCAGTGGTGGTTCAAGAAGTTTTGTGAAGGAGATGAGAGCCTTGAAGATGAGGAGCATGGTGGAGGCCATCAGAATGTGACAGCGACCAACTGAGAGCAATCATTAAAGCTGAACCTCTTAGAAACTACACAAGAAATTGCTGAAGAACTCAAAGCCAACCATTCTACGGTCGTTCAGCATTTGAAGCAGATTGGAAAGGTGAAGAAGCTCAATAAGTGGGCGCATCATGGTACGACAGCAAATAAAAAAAACAAAAGCATCATTTTGAAGTATTGACTTATTCTATGCAACAACAATGAACCACTTCTCAATCAGATTGTGATGTGCAATGAAATGTAGATTTTATACAACAACTGGTGATGACCAGCTCAGCGGTTAGACTGAGAAGAACCTCCAAGTACTTCCCAAAGCTAAACTTGCAC
>VWYH01005920.1:559496-601546 GCA_013399365.1 Pampusana beccarii
AAAAAAAAAAAAAAAACAACACCCAGAAAAAAGAGCCACCACGGAAGAACACCGTTTCTTCCGTTTCAAGGACTGTGATTTTAAGTGAGTCATAGCTCTCTGCCACTAAGTTTATAGAGCAAGACAGCGATTTCACTGCCTGCATATGGGGGGAAAGACAGTAGCCTGTTCTCTTCCACCCATTTCTGTTTCAATCCAGGAAGAAGTATAGACTTCTTTTCTGCACCACTAGCACCACCAGAAGGATTAGCTGGGGCTGACAGACCCACTGAGTTTTCCAGTGGACTCAGTCCTACTGCTACACCCTCTGCAGCTGGAGCACAGTGGTGTGTAAAGGAGAGCGACCAACGACAGCAGCATGTGTCCTACAGGCATTCACTTGATGGACCTCTACTCAGCTGGTGCCTCTCTGCAGCACGGCATTTGGCAGAGATGTAATGAACCCCTCCAGAGCACTCAGAGTGTGCTCCCTTCCTTACCCTCCTTTGGCTTTCAAGAGCCATTATGCGGCTTAAATTGTTTTGTGAATGCAGCTTCCTTTCCATCTGCTGGTGATGCAAAAGCATCAGCAACACAAAACCCTCTCTAATGTGGATTGTGGCAGCCAGAAACTGTTTCACCCTGTCAGAGCAAGGAGCATTTTGAAGATGCGGAACAACATTAGCAAAATATATCAGTTTTTGTGGGAGGGGAGTAGAGTCTTGGTTGCCTCAAGGACAAAGGTAAGCTGGGTTTACAGAAAAGCAAACAGGGTAGCAGTAATCAAGTGTGTTGAAATGCTAGGGATTAAATTCTCATGATAAAGCCATAGATTAAACTTTTAATTAATCACTTCCTTGTACAAAGATTTAGTGTTTTCTTACATCTTCTGAGCTATCCAGTGCTTTGCACACTGAGAGGTGGGATGCTGAATGATACATTCTGAATCTTGTCTCTTCTGACAAATCCTATATTCCTGCTCCTCTGTGAAAACAGCACAGTTTACCTGAGGGAGCTCCTCTCTGGTTTGTAGAGAGAAAGTTGACATTTTCAAACCTCAGTAAAGGAGTTGAAAATCAGCATATAGAAATGCCCTTGAAATGAAGAAATAAAATGACAACAAATTCTGCACATTAAAGATACGTCAGGTGAAAATAGATATAGCATGTGAGAATAAGCAACATGAAGGAGTCTTCATCTTGTGAAGTCTGTAGGTGAACCACAGAATCACAGAATGGTTGGGGTTGGAAGGGACCTTTGGAGATCATCTAGTCCAACCCACCTGCTAAAACAGGTTCACCTAGAGCAGATCATACAGAGTGCTGGGTAGCTTTCTGCTTCAAAGAAAGAGAAGCATGTTAAAGATGATGACACTGAAATCACTTATTTAAAAAAAAAAAAAAAAAAAAGTTCAACAACTGTTTCATTTTGCAATTGTGTTAACTAGGCAACTTTTTTCTTCAACGCATGATAGGCAGAGCATACCAGATGTCTAGTAAGACTTTTGAAAGATCAAGAGCAAATGACAAATGGTTAATGTTCCCATTCTTAACATTTGGAAATTATAATTCCAGAAACATGAATGGTCAGTCATTCTCTAGAAGTTGAAGAGACTGCGATTTTATACAGATCTGTGAGCAATTTCATCATTTACTCTAAGTCTTTATAGTGTTTATATATTTCGAATGATCCTCAGTCTCCAGGTCACTGCATCAGTAGCGACATATGTGAGCCTCATTTGCTTCAGATCACAGTCATGCTGCTTTAGGTTTTAGCAAAGTGGAGGTTACAGCCATGGGGCAGATCTCAGTGCTCTGAAACCTGCTGATACAGGAAGCTGCCAGTCAAGGTAACGGTAGGTATCCCATAGATTCCTAAAGATGTTCTGTCACATAGTGTTGACCCCACATTCATCTGACCTATTGTCACACTGAACTTTTTGATCTCACCCTGTTTTCACCAGGAAAATTGTCACTGATTTCATTTTAACCACTGGACAAAAAAAAAAAAAAAAATACTATGCAAATACCAACTGCAACAGAATGGGGCTGTTTCTTACAGAAATCCTTGTTGTCAGTAAGGCTTGTGGGATTGGTTTCTCAAGTAGTTTAAAGCTGAGGCTTCTCTGCAGATTCCCTGAAGAGTTTCCTTGGCAGTGTCATTATTCTTTATTACTTTGAAGGCAGATTATACAAAATCCAGTGCATCTGTTATCTCACCGTTTTCATGGTTTAAGATAAATGGCTGTGATAATAGCCTGCAGTGCAAGTCAAGGCAAGAAATTTTGGAGAGTTCTGTGCCTTCCATAAATCCACATATGGCTGCTTTTTTGATGTAATGAATGCAGATGTTGAACACAGCCAGGATGAAATTATGGTGTCCTTGGAGACCTGTCCATCCTCAGTTTTCAGCTGGAATGGCAGCTTTTGCAGAAGTGCTGATGGGACTCCATACTCCACAAAATGTGAAGGGGAAAAGAAGGAAAGGAATGTTTTGCTGCATTTGAAATCTCTCTAGTCTTTCCTTAGAATAAAGGGTTCCACAGCATCTCTGCTCCGTCATGAGAGCACACCAGATGCCTCCCCAAGCTGCCAGAGTACAGAGCTGTATGACCTTTAGTGATGGAAAGAGAAAAGGGAACTAGAAAAACGTTTCGTTTTCAGCTCTGACCAGGTAGCACCTCACCAGTCTGAGATCCAGGTTTGGTCGAGCATGCAAACCAATTGAATCTCTCTGTCCTGCACAAATAACTCAGGAAGAATGAAGATTCAGGCCAGGCAGAGCACTTTGGTGGCCAGTCAGGTTGTATTTTAACCCAGTTTTACAGCGAGGCTTCATGGAATTATTCGGAAGATTTGCTCAAGAGCAACTGATCAGCAGATCTAACACCTATTCCTCACTTGTGACACCTGACAGAACAAAAGGGCTTTCCCAGTTATACTGATCCTCCAGACCTAGATAAAAAAAAAAAAATAGTTGTTACTTCAATCACTGGGCAGACCTTAAGAAATGCATATGGTCTTCACAAATTGCCTTTTTATGTAGCACTTTATTTTTTTCCTCTATGTTTAACATGGTATAATATATGAGATAGAAAGTGGTCAAAAAAAGGAGTTGTGAATGTAGAAATAGTTGAATGAGGAATTATTACACATCTTTGCCATGTCTTCTAAGCACAATGTGCAGCTTAACACAAATTCAGTGCAAAAATTCTCAACTGTGTAGGCACTCTGCTTCTGAAACAAAAACAAAAAAAGAATGACAAATAGAGAAGATTTTGGATGATGGCTCTTACTAAATATGGTCCATCAGAATACAGGCAAAAAATAATTTCTATAAATAGCACACCAATTGCAATGTCAGAATTAATAGAATCATCTAGCAATAAGCCCCAACCTATCAACATTATTATTTTTTTTAATTGCATTTTCTTGACTTTTTTTCAAGTAGAAAAAGTAATACTCCTTTATCCTCAGAACCTGAACTCAACCCTACTTACCTTATTTTAAGAGGCTAAGTGACAAAGCACGCATTGAGTGAGGATGATTATTCCCAGCAGCAGTTCTGGCAAAGCATGTTACAAAGTGTTCATTCCCATTTTGGCCATGTATTCAATTAGACAAGTAAACAGACTATGAAAATTGTATCATATATACATGCCTATTCTAGTGATTTGCTAAATTAGCTCTTTTGACATCTGCTTAAAACAAAGATAATTTTCTACTCATTAGAACCCTGGGGAAGGATCATTTATGATCATGCTTTGGATTATTTGTAAAGCATTTTAAGCTTCCCACGTGGAAGGAAATAAAATTAAATTACTTCCATTCTGGTGAGACTACTAGCTTACATGTATGATGAAGTTCCTATCTATACCTACTGGTAGAACTAATCTTACAAGATATAAGAACGTACCTTTCGTAACTGAAAGACAAAAGACTTTTTCTAAAAACAGCAGTTGGGAAGTGAAGGAAGAACAGAAATGTAGGAACACGGAGGCAGCTGCTTTGTCCATCATACGTCTCAACACCCATTGATTTAAAGGTGTTTGCATATGTAAATCCAAGATACCACAGAAAAGGCATGATTAGTTCTTATGACATCACAGACCAGTAGTTTTGTTAAAAAATAAAGCATCAGGCAGGTTTTCTGATTTGCTTTCAGTCAAGTTCAGTGTTCAATAGGCTATTGATTTCAGTACAAAAGAATAGTTCCAGTCTTAAATTTTGGAAGTATTTGTTACATTTTTCAGCCATGCTCAGTATCTTCTTGCTTTCACATGGGTGGTTCCATCCCCAAAGGAAATGAAATCGGAATCAAACCATTAATCACAGCTGAATATGGTATCTTAAAGGACGAGATCTTAATCTTGTAATTAGGTCACCTACTGCATGCTTAACCATCTGTACAGAATTCGTATTGGACTCCGGCACAGAGGACATTGTGCCAGATTTCACGCTGGTAGAAGGTGAGAGCTTTTGGATACAGGATCAAAGATACATTCTTGGCTCCTGAGAGGGCTTTTATATCATGAAGGTCACTGTCAGGGCTGCAATTCTTCAAGTCATACATGCTGGTGTCTTTAAGTTAGCTGTTTTGGGAACCGGTACCTACCAGACATGACAGCATAGGTCTACGCTTGGAAAACTCAGCTTGTATTTGCATTGCCTTGGGGTTACAGCCAGACTTAAGCTAGACTCCTAGCAGTACCCTGTGCTCACTGCTACCAGTACTCAGAATTACTTTAAGCAAAGCCACAGCTGTACATTTGTGCTCAAAGAGAGTGAAAAAAACACCATTACTTGTAGGTGATACAGGGAATTAACTAATNCAATCACTGGGCAGACCTTAAGAAATGCATATGGTCTTCACAAATTGCCTTTTTATGTAGCACTTTATTTTTTTCCTCTATGTTTAACATGGTATAATATATGAGATAGAAAGTGGTCAAAAAAAGGAGTTGTGAATGTAGAAATAGTTGAATGAGGAATTATTACACATCTTTGCCATGTCTTCTAAGCACAATGTGCAGCTTAACACAAATTCAGTGCAAAAATTCTCAACTGTGTAGGCACTCTGCTTCTGAAACAAAAACAAAAAAAGAATGACAAATAGAGAAGATTTTGGATGATGGCTCTTACTAAATATGGTCCATCAGAATACAGGCAAAAAATAATTTCTATAAATAGCACACCAATTGCAATGTCAGAATTAATAGAATCATCTAGCAATAAGCCCCAACCTATCAACATTATTATTTTTTTTAATTGCATTNAAACAAAAACAAAAAAAGAATGACAAATAGAGAAGATTTTGGATGATGGCTCTTACTAAATATGGTCCATCAGAATACAGGCAAAAAATAATTTCTATAAATAGCACACCAATTGCAATGTCAGAATTAATAGAATCATCTAGCAATAAGCCCCAACCTATCAACATTATTATTTTTTTTAATTGCATTTTCTTGACTTTTTTTCAAGTAGAAAAAGTAATACTCCTTTATCCTCAGAACCTGAACTCAACCCTACTTACCTTATTTTAAGAGGCTAAGTGACAAAGCACGCATTGAGTGAGGATGATTATTCCCAGCAGCAGTTCTGGCAAAGCATGTTACAAAGTGTTCATTCCCATTTTGGCCATGTATTCAATTAGACAAGTAAACAGACTATGAAAATTGTATCATATATACATGCCTATTCTAGTGATTTGCTAAATTAGCTCTTTTGACATCTGCTTAAAACAAAGATAATTTTCTACTCATTAGAACCCTGGGGAAGGATCATTTATGATCATGCTTTGGATTATTTGTAAAGCATTTTAAGCTTCCCACGTGGAAGGAAATAAAATTAAATTACTTCCATTCTGGTGAGACTACTAGCTTACATGTATGATGAAGTTCCTATCTATACCTACTGGTAGAACTAATCTTACAAGATATAAGAACGTACCTTTCGTAACTGAAAGACAAAAGACTTTTTCTAAAAACAGCAGTTGGGAAGTGAAGGAAGAACAGAAATGTAGGAACACGGAGGCAGCTGCTTTGTCCATCATACGTCTCAACACCCATTGATTTAAAGGTGTTTGCATATGTAAATCCAAGATACCACAGAAAAGGCATGATTAGTTCTTATGACATCACAGACCAGTAGTTTTGTTAAAAAATAAAGCATCAGGCAGGTTTTCTGATTTGCTTTCAGTCAAGTTCAGTGTTCAATAGGCTATTGATTTCAGTACAAAAGAATAGTTCCAGTCTTAAATTTTGGAAGTATTTGTTACATTTTTCAGCCATGCTCAGTATCTTCTTGCTTTCACATGGGTGGTTCCATCCCCAAAGGAAATGAAATCGGAATCAAACCATTAATCACAGCTGAATATGGTATCTTAAAGGACGAGATCTTAATCTTGTAATTAGGTCACCTACTGCATGCTTAACCATCTGTACAGAATTCGTATTGGACTCCGGCACAGAGGACATTGTGCCAGATTTCACGCTGGTAGAAGGTGAGAGCTTTTGGATACAGGATCAAAGATACATTCTTGGCTCCTGAGAGGGCTTTTATATCATGAAGGTCACTGTCAGGGCTGCAATTCTTCAAGTCATACATGCTGGTGTCTTTAAGTTAGCTGTTTTGGGAACCGGTACCTACCAGACATGACAGCATAGGTCTACGCTTGGAAAACTCAGCTTGTATTTGCATTGCCTTGGGGTTACAGCCAGACTTAAGCTAGACTCCTAGCAGTACCCTGTGCTCACTGCTACCAGTACTCAGAATTACTTTAAGCAAAGCCACAGCTGTACATTTGTGCTCAAAGAGAGTGAAAAAAACACCATTACTTGTAGGTGATACAGGGAATTAACTAATTATCACTTAACTAATTAACGCTTAGAGAACTAACACTTAAGGAGCTTACACTTAAAGAGCTAACCCTTAACCCACAACAATTAGAACCCTTAACTCACAGCCTTGCTTAGCTTTGTGTAACTTNTAATTATTATTTATTATTTTTTATCTTTTTATTATTCTTTTATTTAATATTTATTTATTATTTCTTATTTTATTATTTAGCATCTTGCTTTTATTGTCAGCAGACCCTTACAACTCCCTCCAAGATAGCTTTTGGGAAAGCTCATGCAGATGTTTCTGCCACTGATCAATGGCCTGTTTTTCTAGTAGCCCCTGCCTTAGCATAATTCTTTCACAATTTCCTAAACTCAGAGAGATCATGAACATCATTTAAATCCTTTACAAGCTAAGAGAGGGACAGATTCCTTTCATTATTATAGTACAGATTTACAGCACTTATTCTTCAAAAAAAGTATATCTAGGACAAAAATAGCGATCTGAAACTGATTTATTGATTTAAGAAAATAACAAAAGATCCAGGTATGTTTCTTTATATACCAATTGGATCACAGTACTACATTCACAAGACCAAAAATTTTTTTCTGCTCACAGGCATGGGTCCTTGACCACTGCTCTTCGTTATGGCTCTCTACAGCTATATTCCCTTTTTTCCAAGATGAGTGTTGAGTTTGTCATGCAAGTGGAGATGTCACACGACATTTCATCCGTGCTATGCAGAACCAGTGGAAGTCCCCTGCAGCACCTTGGTTTGTGTTGCAGCATCAGAGCCACAGGGTCCTTCCTGCCCCTCTTGCCACAAAGGGGAGTGTTTTTCTGTGTACACAGTTGCACAAGGCTGGAGTCTTGTGGGTACGGTGATCCCAGGACACCAATTCCAGAACACAGAAAACGTGGAGAGGTCTCTTCCAGACCTGTGTTCCTAACCACAAGTACAGCTCCTGGCTGACCCTCTGCAGCCCTTTCAGATGTCGTTGCAGGACCCAGGTTTTCTGTGTGAATGATGGATTTCATCTGAACTGGCTTTGGCCTCCCCAACAGGCAAATGGGCTACCTTGCCTGCGGTATTAACTTATGCCCTTCTGTCCTCAATGTGGTTATACCAGCCCTGCATTTCATTTACAGATACTCACACTCATGGATGTGTGCATGAGGTAAGCATCTTTAAAAAAACATCTGCAGTACGTACCTACTTCAGTACAGGCCATGTCAGAACAATCTGTTCCTAGGATTATTTCAGACACTAACTCAAGTGCTCCACTCCAGAGTTAATACAGCTCAGCACTGACGATTCATAGCCACAACTCCAAAAGGAATTTTCACTTCCAGCTGTGCCTTCCAACTTTCGCTCATTTAACCCTCTCATCCAACGTTACCTGCAGCAGTCAGTATGTGATCACTGCTTTACCATCAGTGTTATTAACAGCTATTTTGCTAATGGGAATCCAGTATTTGCTGTATTCAGGTTCAGCTGGGAGGGAAATAAGCAATCAGACCAAGAGAAGCAAAATAGTCCACTTTATTAAAAGACCACTTCCAGTTAAATTTTCTATTATATTTATTTTGCTGTCAAAACCAACTAGAATTTTCCTCATAGTGACTTCTTCAGATTTTAGGGTTTCAGTACCAGTAAAGTGTGTCAACTAACCACCATTCTTCTCTCCATTAGAAGTACATTTGTGACAGGATGAGGAGTAACTGATAAATTTTTGGCTGATGCTTCTTCTTTCTGCCATACCCGTCTTAAGTTACTTCAACTCCCTCCCACATGCCCACTATTTAAACTAATGAAGAAACATTTACCTTTTATCACAACCGTCAAGAGAAGTGCTTGCTTTTCTTAAAAAAATGAAGAGATTGATGGGATAGGTCAAACCCTTTTTTTTGTTATTTTGACAAAAACTAGGAAAATTAGAAATTTAGCTAAAGCTTCATAGCTTTCAAGTATGAAGAAAAACCACGATAATTTGGGAAGAAAAAAAAATTTAAAGCTGCTAAAAATCTATCAGCAAAAATAAAAAAAAAATACTACTGCAAAACGTCTGTAGATGAACTACAGAAAAGTATGAGGATTTGTTACTATTTAATTTTTATGTCTCTCCCCCAAATACAACTTTCAAATCCCTGAATCTTATGTCATATTGTCCCTTGCTGTAGTAATAAATGTCTCTGCATGACCTTGTAAATAGGATAATTTATGAAAATGTGTCTCTTTGCTGCTCAACTACTCTGTAACCCACTTCCTTACTCTGAGTCATAACAGCAAAGATTGGAATTAATAAATCCTGATCCTTAGTACTGTTTTACCTTCTAACAGCCTATCTTGTAGACACTGCTATGTCTGAATTTGTTGTAAACATAAGAGTTTTGTATTCTTAATTACGTAACTACGTCTGCTTTAGCCTCATTGGAATTGAGGAACGTAACTCAAGAAGACAAAGAAATACGCTGGTATCTTGGCACATAACATAGCAGAGGACATGGAAAAAACAAGTGCTTCTCTTATACAAACCACGAGAGCAGTAGCTACAAGGTAGTCTAGATCAATGCCAGCTCAGGATTATGAACTGTGGGGGTGACTGTTGGGTAGACATGCCCTTAGACAAAGGTGAAAATGCATTATTATTTATCTAGACAATTGTATGCTGATCTTCATGATGGACATAAACCCTTTCCATCGCTAGGCTGTAACTACAGGCAGTGTTTCGCCATTCACAAAAACCTGTAAGAGCTACAGCAGGGAGAAAAACATCAAAGAGTGATCCACAAAATGACCATAGAATATCAAATTCATACACTCCTGCAAGCCTAGGAAAGCCGACAAATTACTAGAAATTTTTTTTTTTTTTAAATTTAGCACCATTTTTCTTTGGTTGGAAATGAGAACCATGATAGCAGTATCACAGTAGTTGCTCTATGCGTGTTTAAATAAAAATTCGACGGCTCTGGTATTTTAAAAGATCCAAACACTTCTCTGCAAAATCAAAGCAGAGGATTAAGATTTTTAGTAGTAGCTAAATAGAATTATCATTTTTCCACATAGCTCCTTATGCTAAGGGGACCATTCACATAAAAATGTCCTTTCAAAAACTTCCATGACAGTTTATGCCCTTCTCTCAGGCCACAGAAGACTGCTGGGTAGGGAAAAGGTGCATCAACTGGTGAGATCATTTCACTATCTCTAGACATGACCACTTTCCCAGTTTGATTCCAGGTACTTCCCAGGAACGTGTAGCAAGATCTTGTACATTTGTTATCACAAAGTCTATTTGTTGATATATAGGAGGGTGTAAAGATACATGAGCCTGCAAATGTAGAAAGGTTGCATGACTCCTCAAAAGGAACACAGACCAGAAAAAAAAATCTTGTTTTTAAGGAGATTGCAAAGAGACAAAATTCCTCTTTTTCACACACTATTCTTATTTAATGAACCAGAAGAAAGATCTTTCAAATCTGCTTTTAAAAGAAGATGAAGGTAACAAAGGTCTGATTTGACTAACAGAAAGTCAAATGCTTCCTCTGTCTACGTGGTACAAATCTGGAGTTCTCACGAAATCAGAACTTTAACCTGGAAATTTCATAGAAGAAAGTCAGCTTGTAAAAAAGCAGAGCAGCACATTTCTGAAGCCATGTCACTTCACTGTCATCACCAAGTAAATTAAGAAGATGAAACAATCTCAAATTAAAGGCATTCATGGTCTGACAATATTTCAACCAGTTGAGCCAAATACACTCTTCTATTAAAACAGGAGTCCTACAGTTCATGTTGCTTACACCTTCACAAAAAAAAATTTAAAAACAAGAAAACTACTAAAAGACTCAATGAAAACAGAAGGTGCTTCTTCAGCCACTTATGTCTCCTGAAGTATTTTCGGGGAAGTCATTTCCCTGTCTCCCTATAGTACGGTTGGATGGACCTTGGTAGAGTTGCTTCTACTTGCTCCTGTGGGAGAGCCTTCCATCCTCATTTTTTTTAAGGAAGGAGCTACAAACAAAAGAAAAGCAGCGTTTTCCCTCTGTTTTTCTCTATATAGGCCTAAAGTCTGACTGCATTATACATGAAAATGCAAGTAGATCTGCGGTGTAAGCTTCATGCTTAGGAATATCTTCTGAATATTGGGCATTTGACTCATGAAAAGATAAACATAGAATCAGTAAAAAAGTAGGGCTGGAAGGGATTTCAGAGAAGTCATCCAGTCACATCCCTTTGTCCCAAGCCGAGAACATCTTTCAGGGTTTTAAATCCATTTATTAATTGTGATCTATTAAACTGGACTTGTAAACCACTTGTAAACTTTCATAAAGAAAAAGTAAAGCTTTTCCTGTGTGAAAGCACTGCAGATGCTGGAGGGCAGAAGTCGTGAACAGCACAGCTGCCAAAAGATTGAATACACTTTGTCTTGACAGGCTATTGGTGAAGAAAAACAGAATACCAAAAATTTGATGGATACTAAACCCTGTTTATAGGCTGTCTTGCTTACTGCCTTCATTGTAGATAGCAGCGAAAAAATAAATTTATTTTTAAGACAATATCTATCATTTTCATCTGTTTAGATTTTGACTACATTATTACTTCTTCACACCTCTTCTAGCTGTTCCTAGCTCCCTATATACCCACTAGATACAGGAAAGTATTCCTAAGCATATAACTCATACAGTTTGTCTCAAAAAAAAAAAATATATATGATCTCTTCAAATCAATGCCTTTGAAAGCACAGATGCTATGGGTCTATACACTCAGTTTCAACTTGCCTGACCCTAGCAGCCTGCAAGAGAGGATTATTGTTTTAGGGTAGTCCCTCCTCTTTCTCTCCTGAGGAATAATTTGGTGCAGCCTACATCACCTCTAAAATATATTACTCTTATTTCTTCCTAAAGCATTTAGAAAAAGATATTCCTTAACTTCCCCAGGTAGCTTCTTTTATTGATCATCTATCCTTCATGTAAAAAGTTTTATCAAATATCTTATCAGGTCTTTTTTCTTCTCTTTGGCTGGAAGCTACTTTTAAGCTTCCCCGTGTAGAGGTCACACAGAATGGTTTACTGCTGCAAGTATTAGGCAAGTATTTTAGTTCTGAAAAACAGTGTTCACCTCCCTTCAGCCTTATATTTCTAAGGTGAACACAGCTAATTCACAGAATCACAGAATCACAGAATGGTTTGAGTTGGAAGGGACCTCTGGAGATCATCTAGTCCAACCCACCTGCTAAAGCAGGTTCACCAGAGCAGATCACACAGGAATGCGTCCAGGTGGGTTCTGAATGTCTCCAGAGAAGGAGACTCCACAACCTCTCTGGGCAGCCTGTTCCAGGGCTCTGGCACTCTCAAAACAAAGAAGTTTCTCCTCATAATCAGAAAGAATTCCCCATGTTTCAGTCTGTGCCTCTTGCCCCTCATCCTACCATCAGGTGCCACTGAGAGGAGTTTGGTTCCATCCTCTTGACACCCACCCTTGAGATATTTATAAATGTTGATGATATCCTCTCTCAGCCTTCTCTTCTCTGGGCTGAACAGACCCAGCTCTCTCAGTCTCTGCTCACAAGAAAGATGCTCCATCTTCCTTCATAGGTCTTGTTTTCTAAATCTCTTATCGTTCCTGGTTTTCCTTCCTGCACTCTCTCCAGTTTGTAACCAACATTCCTCCAGTTCTCTGCTTACACTGGGACATAGTGCCCCAGCTCTGGCCTCACCACTGCCCAGGAGCGGGGCATCATTTCCTCCCCCACCTGACATTTGATGTTCCTTTTGACATCTACTTTTATTATAAGTGCCTTCCCTTTCTCCCTCCTTCTCAACAGCACAGCTGGTGCAGACTCAGTCTGTGATCTACCACCTCTCTGTTATCCACCTTTTCTTTGTTCACTTGATTTTTTTTCTTTCTTTAAACACAGTACATTGCATTTGCACTTACTGGATTTCATCTTACTGTGCATTTTCTCCAATTTATCAAAATCATATTTAATTTTAAACCCATTACCCATCATGCTCTCAGCCCTTCCCAGCTCCACACCATCTGGATTAGCACAACATTTCCATTTTATCATTAAGTCATTAAACAAGACATTATATCTCTGCTGCAATTAACCCTCAGGACATCACTTGCAACATCTTCCCGATGTAAGGCAGCAAATACATCTACAGCCCATAAGTCTGTATCACATTCTACTATGCAGCTTATCTGAATGTTTCATAGCACTATGTCAGTAATCAATACACCACATCTGGTGTTTCTCTCATGCCCAGCAAACCAGATACCCTGTTAGGAAAAAGCATTAGATTAGACCTGACATTATAGTTAGTGGGACAATTTGACAGTTTCAGCCATAGTCTGTAGATGTTTGAGAAAAGTTTTGGAGTGAGCGTATTACCAGGTATGTCCACCATCAGTTTGTTTATTTGCTTTTTTTTTATGATTCATGTATGATCAACTCACATTTTTCTGCTACTGAATTCAGAAAACTGAAATATTCTTCTCTCCTAGGACTCAAAACAAAAACTCAAGACAAAATTGCAGATAGGTCCCCAGAAGCAGGAACTTCAGTCCTTATGGGACATCTCTCTTCCTCTTACCTCTGCAAAATCTTACTGTCAGTGGCAACCTGTAGTTCATGTTTGTACTGGTACATTGAGTTCTACTAGTAGCTTTCCACATTTTGGTCACGCTCTTCATGCTCAGCTGGTACCGTAAACCTATATTATCATGTGAATGTACACACAGTCGTGCATGTAAAATCAAAAAAACGAAGACAAATTAGATATAGGAATAAAATTATCAAAGATGTTCTTAACTAGTACAACTTCCTGAATTATACCACTAAGAGTAAAAAGTATCTTTTAAGAGTCCACCTATTGTGGCTGAAACACTCTCTGATTTGTAAATTATCCTGCCAGTTCTTCCAGTACCAAAAAAAAAAACCAAAAAAAACACCAAAAAAACCAGCACCTGAGCAATAATGTCCTGATCCTCCACCACCAAGGTCAGCAAAAGGACTGTCTGGAGTATATTGGTTGGGTTGATATCATCACTTCCAGAGACAGGTGGTCAAGTACTGGCCCTGCAGCCTCTGTATGTTGCTTAAAGTGCAGGACAAAAAGGTAAATCCATGTCCAATTCAGTGATTCGTATGAATCAGTGGTCTTTTACAGAGTGAATGCTCCTGCATTACAGGAATGAAAAGCTACTTGGTCTCTATCCTGCACTTGCCTGAGAGGAAGTTTTCTGTTCATCTCTGTCTCCTCCCAGTCCTCTTGATTTCACTCATTTTAGCACATCCCCCATCCTCAGCAATCTCAGAGCACAGAAACACAGTTGTCACAGAAGTATGTTTCTATGCTTCTCTGTGGCTCCCATCATTTTGATTCAATTACACTTCGATGCATAGATAAGAAGTATCAGCAGGAATTGGCTTCTAATTCTGTCACTTATGACAGAACTGCTATTTGCTGCATTGTGTGTACCAAGCAGCCTTGCTTCATTGCAGTGCTCTTTTTATGATGATCTAGGACAAGCTTTATCAACAAAACAACTAAATTCCTGTTCTCTCATTTTTCTTTATGATCTGAAAGAAAATTGGCACTTGATATGTCTAAAATAAGTTCCATAATGGCAGCAAAACTGCTTAAACACATTCAGTGTGCTGAAAATATCAGATAAATGGCAGGCTTGGCTCATGCTAACAAGCTTTGCACTTTTCGTGTTCTTTTCATCTGTGACAAAATTCAGCACTTACCAGTCATTAAGGTTGCATTGTGCAAGTCAAAAATGCAGATAGATACTCTGAGGTAATTTTAATCATATAATCACTGTACAAGACATTCAGATCTTGTATGCTCAGGGGTTTTTTTTTAATTATTTTTTTCTCCTCTAACAAAGCATGCACATAGACCAAATCAAGAATTCTAAGAGAGAAGATTTTATTTATGTTCATCAAAACAGCTGTTTTGAAGATGGCAGAGTTGATGACATTACCAGAGACCACACGAACCAAAAGGGTCGTATCCTAAAGCAGTAAGAAAATATATACCTGATGGAATGTTTTCAAACTTCAGAAACCTACAAATTATGCCAGAGGTGATTAGAGTGACTATATCACAGCAGTCTGCACAAGCAGGCACGGGATATGCCACTCTTTAATTACTGACATTCAGAAAAAAATCCACCTGAAGTGCATTTGGCAATTGTCCCCTCTTGCACTCACTGTTTCTGGTTACCCACCTATTCCAACAGCCAGCATGATGGTACGTAGTATCAGCACCTCCTTCCTATGCACCTGGGTCATGAGGCAGCAATTC
Organism: Pampusana beccarii; assembly: GCA_013399365.1. Taxonomy (NCBI): domain Eukaryota; kingdom Metazoa; phylum Chordata; class Aves; order Columbiformes; family Columbidae; genus Pampusana; species Pampusana beccarii. The sequence continues at coordinate 574,634 of VWYH01005920.1, forward strand.
ACCATTCCAGGGCACTGCACAAAACTAATAACAAAACAGAACCTTCAGAAGGAGCTCACACAGTCTGAGTACAAGGAAAAGAAGAAGAAGAGAGGGAGCTGCAGGAGGGTGGGAGGAGGCATGTATAAGGTTGCTCAGCACAGCTTCTCAGCCTGCCATACTGCAAACTGTTAAATGCTTTAATATAACACCCATAAAAACCACGAAAAAGCAGGAGTGCAAGGTGAGTAGAAAAATGCCATATCTCCTGCCAGCCATCTTCAATCAAGTAAGATTTTGTCTTTATGGAGAGCAAAGCTTCATCTCTGTTTTAATCAGTTTGTTGCCCTATGGAAAACATAGAGGTGACATCCTTGGATACACAATGAAGGGAAGTAAATGAAAGAAGGAAAGTTCATGACTTCTGGTTGGCTTCAGTTTTGGCTGCTCCACTTCAAGGTATCTGTGGGTTTCTGGGTCTGCCATTTCAAGATGGAGTTAATTCTGAAAATTGGATTTCTGAAAATCAGAAACAAGAACACCACATTTCTTATGCTAGCCATATCTGAAATTCAAACCAAAAAGCAACTTTAGGTTTGGTGAAATGTAAGGGTAAAAAGAAAAGAATTTTTCTCATGGTCTGAATTTTCTGGCTTCAGGAACTGGAAGGAACAGAGCCCTCTCCAAAAAAAGCAAAGCCAAAAAGCTATAGAAATCCACAACTAAAAGTTTTTCTCGATAACCAAAAGAGCCAGAACTAGAACGCTGACAAGACAGGTTATTTTCTATTCTTTCCAGGTCAATGAAATTATGTGGATAAGCTTCAGAAAATTCTTGATTTTCGGAGCTCTCAGTCTCTTCCTCTGAATGAAGGGGCCTAGGAATTAGAACACAGTCAAGGAATAGGTACCTCTTTAAGCTTTTCTTCAGTGCCCTTGAAAGGCCAGTCACTTTATCTAAATTGGGAGCAGAGCACCTCAGAAAGGCTTTCTAGCAAAGCTTTGGCTGTTTGCTGAGCCCAAATACGCAGCTTTCACAACCTGGCACCTGCAACAAAAGCAAGAGCCAATTCGTGTTATCAGAACAATATATATGAGATAAATACCTCCTAGGGATCAGAGAGACAGAAAACCAGAACAGCTGGACCCCTGTTCTGGCTCTGAGTTCACTGAATTTCACAGTTGTTATTCTGTAAGGGTGCTTTCCATCCTGAGATCCGAGTATTTATTAACCTTAATTAATCAATTATTACAACATCCTAATATTAGGACTGGCAAGTATTATGAGACTCCGAAAAATTACAAGTGAGGTAGAAGTGAAAAGAAATTCCTTTTCTGCTATGATTTTAGAATTTTTCTCTCTTTTCAGGGTTGACATGAGCGGTAAGACAAAGAGACATACTTTGTCTTTCTTAGGAATACATTATTCTGGATCCCTGTCATAGCACTGCAGCATGTCTTCATAAGACTGTTTTTAGCCAATGGCATGGGTTATATCAGGTGTTAGTTTTATCTTCATTTTCTTTAAACTGGATGATTTTTTACCATGAGGATTCCTAAGAAGTCCGTTCACATTATAACAAATGTCAATGAACATCCATGAGTCACTGCTCATTTGCTTAGGCTATTGGCCTCTGGCTATCTCAGCTCTTGACATAATAGCCACATGAAAATATATGCATTCATTCCTAGTGCATTTCTAGAAACACATCTCTGTCTGACTCTTTGGGTTAACAATCTCACATCTCATTCAGCAGCTTCATGAAAATCATGGCAATTACGGAAGGAAGGTTTTTCTCATGGAGGGTATATTTAAACCCTCCTACTTTAAACCAGAAGAATCCCAAAGAAAGCCCGAACTAGCTGAGGTTTAAAAAAAACGCATCTGAAATGAACATTCTGCCTTTTTTATGTCTATAGTCAAGCAAGAAAACAGATGGGATAAACTTATGTATTGACTTATAATTTCATTCAAGGTGCTCCAAAACAAGGGAAACAAGCTGTAGCATATTTTTAAATTCTTGTTTTGTCTGAAATTTCTGGTTTAAGAACCAAGTTGAAAGAATACACAGAATTCTAACTTACATGAAAAGCTGTGTTGTAAATTTACAGTCCAGATTTTCCACTTAAGTCAGGCATGTGTGGGGCATTTATTTAAAGCAGACTATTCTCTCTTTGCCTCATCATGAAATTTGAATGAACTGGCACATCAGTGGTCAGAAGATTAGTAAACTTGTCTGCGAAAAGCAGATCAATCACGCTCTTTACTTTTCTTGACTCTCCAGTGTCTTCAATTTGCTGGTCACAAAGGCATGTGGTTACACTGTCTTGGTTTCCTTCAAGTAACGCCATCGACTGTAATCTCTGGCTCTTGTGGCAGATGTACTTGACCCCCTCCCAGCCAAACCAGAGCAGTTTAGTCCAGACTGCAAAGGAGGTGAAAACCTGAGGTGTAGCCAGGCCAAGAACTCCTTTTAGGAAACCCACAAGGAAGCAGAACAGCAACTGAACATTGAAAAGTTGTGGGTTCAGGGAGTCTCATGCAGACCTTTCACACTGTATGCAATTTAACTACGAGTCACCATTTTATTCTATAAATACGACAGCCTGGGTGAGCTACTGTGAGCTCTCTCCACTAAACGAGTGTGACTGTATAGCAGTGATCTTTTACTACACACATATCAGTGGATGAGCCAAATTTAGGTTTCATATCAGTCATTTAGCTTCAGTAAATGCGTATTAAAGAGAGTGAATCACCTAGAATTAGAACGTTGTGTCATTTTTAATATACTCTCTGTTTCATGTTACTCAGCAAGCTGAATTTGCTGAAATCTGAAGCTGTAAAGTTCTGCTCATACTTACCGAAAGTGGACACAGACCATACTAAACATCTGTGGGATAAAGTCTAGTTCACATTTTGCTGCGAAGAAAAGAATTGTCTGGGGAGAAAATGACAACTTCAAGGCTAATGTGAAGACATCACAGACATCTGCAAGATAGGGCCTGTTCTGCACTTTGCTGGTTAGAAAGGGACTCATCCAGATACAGCAGCACTTTTCAAGTCTGTGGACTATAAACAATAGCTATGGTTAAACAAAATAAAAAGACCCATCTGAAATCAATAAAAAAGATCCAATGAGAAGCAAGAAGACTCCAGACTCAAATATCACTACTGGACTGAATCGTGGTGCAAGGAACGGGTATATAGTCTGTAAAGATACAAAATATAGGGATTTCTGTGCCTGGAGGTACCTCTGCACAGGCAACCAGCTCAAGCCAGCCCTCCTGCTATACTACTCCACTGAATTATTTATTTCTATGAACTCTGATTTCTGAGAGTTTGCTTCACAAGTCCTAGGATCCAGACTTTGGAGTGACCTGACACCAAGCCCCTGGAGGGAAGGTAATCAGGTTGCAGCTTGGCATATTTCCTCCATACAGTATATGATGGAGTAAACCTGCCACTGAAATTTAAGTCACACTTTTCTTTGAGTGATCCAAACGTTGTTCTGTGGCAAGCAGGACCCTAAACCACTCCCCCGTGACAGCTCTTGACCAGTCTAGAATTTGGCCTTTCTCAACATGGAAAACATAACACGTAGTTTTTGCTCTTTTCTCTTTGAATGGCAGAATTTTGTGTTTTCTGTTGTACTCTTGCGTGTATCACCATCACACTTCATTTCACCTGATCATGACTGACTATATTGAGTTGCTGGTTTCCCATTAGAGTTGCAATGAATACAGAAAAGTCTTCTTCAGTCCCAGTTCACATAGATAGACTGAATGCAGGAAAATATTTTGAAGTGTAAGACAAGCATTGGAGTCTAAGAAAGGATGTCCCAGAGATGCAGGATTTCTTTTGTTTTGTTTTACTTGGCTTATCATTAAAAAAAAAAGAGGGGGACAAACCTACACAAAATTTAAGTCCAGATTTGGATTTGAACTGAGGTTGGTTCCTGGTCAACTGTTGCTCTGATTTCTGAGAGAAACTCTGTCGCAAGTGCTGTCATCATCTACTTCCAATCACTCATCCCAAGCTGGATTCAGAATTACCCACACATGCACAATGCACAGCAAATCCTCCATTTCAGAGGCTGCTGTGGAACTTTGAATAAGTTGCATTTCATTTAGGTTTGAATACACTTTACATGTACGTTCTGGATTTGTCTGTCTCCACAAAGGGAGATGTTCAATTAGCAGCAGCACAGTCCCAAGGCAAGTGGCATGGCAGAGCCCACTTTCCTGCCAGCACTGATTTATGGAGCAAGGTCATGTCAAGGGATGTCAGATGTGGACACACATGACATTCTGCGTACCTCACAGAAATACATACATCTCCTTTCCAATCTTTACAGCTGCCCGTGTGAGGGTCAAGAGTCTGAGGGAAGGCACGAGACCTCAGCACTGTTACAAGCAACCATCAGTTACTGCCTCCTTATTCTTCCCTTCCTCGCTCTCCCCTTCCCAGCAGTGAGGCCATGTCTGTGATCAATGACAATTTGCAAAGACACACTTCCACTTGTCCTTTCTGAAACCAAATTGTGGCCATTTTTCATGGAGAAAAGGCACACCCATGTGCTTAAAGTATTGGATAGCAACTGGATTTCATCGAGCAGTTGGCTCCCATGTAGATTTACTGCGTAACTGTGAGGCATTCACTTATTTACTAGACACGAAGTTCTCGTCTACTAGAGATGTCAGAAACAAATACGTAACAGGTTATTTCAGGCCCCACTTGTTTAGATTTGACAAAATCTAATCAGCATAATGGTATGCTATTCAAGCAAGGATCATAATTTGGACAGGAGGAAAAGAAATACACTTGTTTTATTTTAATAATAAATTGGTTTGTCCCTGGAACTGTGCAAGATGCAAACAATATTGAATTATCGTAGGTCCAAACATATACTTTTTCTTGGAGAGAAAACAGAATTATTAGGTTAGCTTCACTATTCAAGAATGAAAAAGAAACAAGTAAAACTGCAAGTACAGGAAAAATTTCAAAATAACTGTTGTTTTAATACTGCAGAATGTCATTAACTTTAAAAGTCATGTTTTTCCTGGCATGAATGGTGTGCCAATTGTATGATAAATCAGTTGAACCGGAGTGGTATGGCAGTAACCCCGTAGTCTGGTATTCCGTGTTTTCTTTACCATGCTGCTGTTGTTGACAGGGTTACAAAAACTGAAGTCTCTCCTTGCTTTCTCATTCAGGGATCTGTATGGAGCTGCTAGAAGCAGATTTTGACATTTCCTCACTAATACCAGTTTTGTCCCTTTTGTTTCTGAATTCCCTTACTCGGCCTGTCCAGTTCCACTGATGCCCCAGGGCTCAGGGAAGCTCTGCCACCAGTGTGAGTTTTCTCTCCAACCTGAAGCCTTCTTGTTCTTCCATGCTGCAGTGAAAAACAACACTGCCACAGTACCACTGTTGACTGTCGAGAAGGTAGGACAGCGTAAGATATCTTTGCCCTATGACCGGTACTTGCATAGTAGGTGTGTTTTGGGCCACATTTAACCTGGTGAAATTAATACTTTGTCCAGGTGCCAGCACCAAAATTGGGTTTTTATGTAGCTCAGCTCTTCAGTCTTCTCACCTGCAGCCTGTTCCTGTACTCAGCAGGGCGCAAGGCCGCAGCACTAACAAGGACTCATGTTTGCATGTGGTTATGTCTTTTTCATGTCAAAAATCCTTTCTTCCTTGGTGTGCTACAAGGAAAGCATCTTTTGACTGAGAGCTTTTCTATATACTCTTAAACCTTGTTAGCAAGCCCACTGCTTGCTAAGAGCTGACATGGCACAAAAGTTTGGTGTCAAGACAGTGCACTTGACAGCAGAGATGTTTCTTACATGTGCTAATATCTTTCTGTTCTGCAAATTAGCACCCTGGTAGATTGTTCCAAGGCAAGGACAGGAATATTCAGTAGCAGTTTTACCAAGCCTGGCATATCTGGGGTAGCTTAAAGTACATTTGACTGGCTATTGACTGCCTTGCCCAGCCAGCAGCTCAGGAAAAAGTGTAGTGAACCACCACTTAACCACCGCTTACATTCAGATGTAATCTTATTCTGTAATGTCCTTGCATCTTTACAAAGCGTGATCTAACTGATTTTAGACTTATGTGATAAAAATTAATGGAATTGTACCATTCCATTCCAAGATAGTTTGAATTATTATTAACTGCATCTCTTCCCCCAGTCTAGCATTAGACCTTTCATAACATACTACAATTCACTAATCTTTTTACTTTTTGAATACCCTTGCTTTTGGAGGCATAACCTATGTTCAGGCAGAACTGGACACAGAGGGCTACTGTAGTCAGACCTTCCAAAACGCAGACCACTCCCCTTTTACCACCTTAATGATGTCATAACAGAAAGCATCCAGTTAGCCCATAAAGGCACCCTGTTTTCATGTGCTCTAAAGTAATCACAGAGTCACAGAATGGTTGGGGTTGGAAGGGACCTCTGGAGATCATCTAGTCCAACCCACCTGCTAAAGCAGGTTCACCAGGAGTAGGTTGCACAGGGACGTGTCCAGGTGGGTTCTGAATGTCTCCAGAGAAGAAGACTCCACAGCCTCTGTGGGCAACCTGTTCCAGGGCTCTGGCACCCTCAAAGGAAATAAGTTTTTCCTCATAATCAGATGGAATCTCCTATGTTTCAGTCTGTGCCTCTTGCCCCTCATCCTGTCATTGGGAACCACTGAAAGGAGTCTGGTCCCATCCTCTTGACCTCCACCCTTGAGATATTTATAAACATTTATAAGAATGGGGCAAGAAATGTGTGTGTAAGGGAGAAATTACAGAGGTGGCCCATGTTACCAAAAATAATTACATGGTACCAGGTAGTGTTGGAACATTAAGAGGAAGATAAAAAAATCCCATTGTAATTATTTATTGTTCATTTTTAATACAGTAGATGTTAATCTTAAAATATGTTTAGTCCTCTGAAATAAGCTGCTCTGACTTCCTCCTAATTTGGGTGTGTTGTGGTAGCCATTATTATCATTACGTTCGTAATGTTTTCAAGTCCCTTTTCTCATCTTTGTTTAAATGTTTGAATTATCCTGAATCTCGAGCTAAGCACAAAATATCCGTTTTCCCTCATGAAATATTCATATTATGGGTTAGAAGAGACAAAAAAACCCTAAAAAAATGTAGAATAGAGATTATAAACCTGGATTTACAACTGCATTCTAACCAGCACAAGAAAAAATAAATGGTTCAGCAGAGAAATAACAACAAAATTTCTCAAAGGAAATTTTGCTAATATAAACTGCAGCTTAATTAAAGTCAATGGATCTATGCCTGGGTACAACAGAGAAAATATGGTTCTGGATCTCTGCTTCTACAAGTGGGGGCCATATGGTAAGCCTTCATATGAATGAGTCCTCTTCATAAACGAACGACTGTGTTTAAGTAACTTTATATGTACAAGTTTCCTGTCTGTGACTTCGGTAACAGCCATGAATAATTCATGATGGAAAATTACAGATTCACAGTGCTTTTCTTTCATTTTACCACTAGTCTTGTACTCAGCACACTCAGACAGTATCATTCCTAGAGACTTAAGTCAGACAAGGCAGCATATTTCTCATATAAGAAGTAATTGTTTGGGTAACACCTGATGTCTGCAATGCCTTTCACATGTGCTCATATTTGCTTGAATTTTGGAAACACAGTAAAAGACAAAAAACTGAGAATGAAGACAAGGATGCTAGACTCAGCTGAATTTCATGAAACCTTTAATGTGCAGGGGTATTCAGCAAAGTACCTGCGGCTCTGCAACTTCAGCTGCAGCAGTAGTGCTGGCAGGCATCGAGGAGACCAGTGTGTGACCCCCTGCTCTAACATCTACCAGTTGATGGAAGTTGAAATAACAAAGCCCAGAGCCTGGTCAGAGTTTGCAATCACAGGATCGTAGAATCATAGAATAGTTGGGTTGGAAGGGACCTTCAAAACTCATCCAGTCCAACCTCCCCCTGCCATGAGCAGGGACAACTTCACCCAGATCGGGTTGCTCAGAGCCCTGGCCGGCGTGACCTTAAGTATTTCCAGGGATGGGGCATCCACCACTTCTCTGGGCAATCTTACTAAGCATGCAGGGACATGGTATGTCAGCAGCAGAGACCCAGGACCAGATCCACTACTCCATCCCCACTGCTTTATTCAATTCCAATGGCACATGGCAGCCATTAATACACTGTAGGTGCAAATTCATTCACATCCAGTTTTTAGCACAGTGAATACAACATATTATCACCTAAATTATCCAAGAGACATTTTTCGCCTGCCTTATCTTGCAATAAAGATTAGTTATGACACAGGGAAAACCACAGCACTGCCCAGAGGGCTTCCTCTTCGCAAAAGAATCACTTATTTCACTCAGTTAATTACAGCAGACAAGAAGATTCCTAGTGCATGGGCTTTTACACAAAATGCACAAGAGTTCTTCCTTTTTAATTGCAGGGTGTGCCATTCCTCTGGTATCCATCACTTCTCCCTCTTTTCTACTGTTACCAGAGTATCCACAAACCCCATCACTGGCTACAAAAAGTCGGTATGCTTATTCTGGATTGTCAGCTGCAGTCATTTTGCTGCTTGTCTACTGGCAAAAATCTAGATTTGCCAGTGTTCTATATAACTTCAAAGTGTTAATCTTCTGATTGTTTTGTTGCTTGTGGGTATTTCTCTCTCTCCTAAGATATTGGCCTTTTCAGCAAAGATAAAACTCTTCAAAATCAATTAGTAATTTTGGACTCTCCATTTTAGTGTTTCCCACATCAGATATGTCAATACTACCTCATCTTCTAAAAGAGCTGAGTATTCAGCCTTGGCAAACTGGACCTTCAGCATAACCAGTCACTAATCCTCAGTTCTTATTTTACTCCCTAAGCCCCTCAGCCACAAGTCTTTTATTCAGAGAGAGACAGGGAGAGAAAGAAAGAGAGAGAGAGNCAAGACAGAAGAAAATAAAACAGCAGCAACGAACTGTGAGTCAGACTATACCGAGCCTGTGAGGAATGACTATCTGGAACTGGGGCTCTAATAAATCTAATCCATCACAGATTGAAGAAGAACGCCCTCATTATTGCCTACAGGATTTTTTCTAAAAGGATTTCAATCCAAAATTCAGGTTTGAGAAGGAGGAGGAAGTTGGTGAGTCATAAGGTTTTAATAAATCAACTTTCACTGTGAATTTGTAGGATGATCTTACCTTCTCTTGCTTTGAATTAATGACAGGAACTGAACCGACCTTGACAACAGCCCATTAGAATTCTAAGATATACCTTCATCATCTAAGGTCTTTAAAAATTAACATTTATTTGGCATTATTTAAACAAGTTAAAGTAATGTAGACTATTCCTTTTGAAAAAATAATCTGCAGAACCTTTTTTTACGTCTGGGTCTGTATACTGGAGGGCCTGGAGTACCAACCACCAAGAAAGGCAAGAGTGTCTGCTGAGACTGTCCTTCAAGGAATAGCTGATGGTCAGAGATCATCATTCGTTCCCTCTGGTCACAAGTATTTCACAAGGGAAAATATCAGAGAGAAAAACAGATGTTGTGAGAGACATGGATATTAGAAAGATTCTGTGCAATAGCCGGGAGGGCTTCATCCCCAACAAACAGCCCGTGGAGATCACCAACTGGCAGGTCATGTCCAGAAGAATTAGTAAGAAGCTGAGAGTGTGTTTGAAGCAGATGCTCTGAGTATTAATAGATAGACTCGTGCTTGCAGCTGTCAAGTCAGGATCCAATGCAGAAGAAACAAGGGTGCCCAGATGAGAAATTTCCAGATGAGGGCAAGGTATGGAGAGCAAAGAGCTTACGAAGGAAATGGAAAATAAGGAGAAATGAGAGAGATTTGGGGGTTGTTCTGCAAGCTGGAGTTGTTGCAGGAACAATGAAGGAATGAACTTCCTTCAAAATTTTCAAGAAGAAAATGATGGTGATTATCTGTGAAGGCAGTATAACAGCTTATGGACCAAAACTCATGGTGAATAATATACTCTTAAAAGACTTTCCGATTCTTTTTGAAGGACCTAGTCTCTCTCAGCTACTTTCATTACCATAATTCTTTAAAAAGTCGATGTCAATGATAAATGTTCTCCTACAGGAGCTTCAAGTTTATGAGATCCAGATAAAGCAGAATTAAAGGACCCTCACAAAATTTTATTTGCATCTTAGTATCAGATGACCTTGACAAAATTAGAACTTCAGGTAGCTACCATAGACCATGCCAAGAACTTTTTTTGCCTGTGTAAAACCTAATAAGCAAACCCCACCTTTAAAAAAAGTTCAGTTCTTCCCACAAAAATGCCTGACTTTATGCATAGAAGCATAAACCAGTTTATCTTATTCAGAAAGTTTATTTGCAGAAGAAAGTTATGTTCAGAATCTGTTATATCCATTATATATAAATAAAATTAGTTTATTAGTTTCCATTACCTGACACTTTTAGAGTATTGAACTAGCAGAAGTCAAATAGAGCATTACAATGGTTTCCATACATACAGATGCATGAAATTTCTACTGAGAAACATCCATCATCCCTGTTAAAGGGAGGAAAGATGAATCCATATCCTGTTCATTCACAATTCCCAAAAAAACTGAGCTCAGACAATAAAATAAAGGCCAAGTAGTTAGTCAAGGCTCTATGCAAATTACAACATAATACATTTCCAAACTCCCTTGTTTTACGGTTTAGAAGAGAAAAAACGAGGAGTCCTTGTATAAAATCAGAAAGGAAATAAAAATCAATACAAACAAATTACACAAGTGGCTCTTCAAAAGTTCACCACAGTCTGAAAAAGAAATCTCACTTCATAACTCATTATCCTAATGGTTAAAGTAGCTAAAACAATTTTAAAAGATACCAAAACCCTATGCTCTGTAAGGAGGGGCAGAAACAGACCATGGCTCAAGGCTTTTGAAGATCCTTCTTCTGAACATCTCCTCCCATGGTGTGGGATAAAAGGATGGTTGGACTGAATTCAACAGGACTATTCATTTTCCCTTGTATGCCCATGGATAAGCACCTGAGTTGAACAGAGACTTCACAGTTTAGTCATGATGAAATCAGCTCTGATTCGTATTTCTTGTCTATGAAACAGACATAACCTTATTTCAGGTCCTGTAAAAGCTAAATTTACTGGAATAACAAGGGTGAACCTAGTTTGCAAAAACGCCAAGCTTAGACAATATATATGTTTAGGAGACTTCTAATCCCAGGACCGAGCAAGACTAATCCACCCATCAAACAGTAACTCTCCCAGGACTCTATGTGCACATGGTTAGAAAAGGACTAAAGTCTTAAGTAATCTCATATAGGTTAAATAAATACCTATATAGGTTTCATGTAAAAAAAAAAAATGTCTTGGCAGTTTGCAGGTTTTCTCTTTTTTTACTTGAAAGTGGAATCAGACCCATCAACAGAATCAGATGGGTGACATCTGCCCATCACTTCCCAGGAACGTGCCTTCAGCCACCAGGGCCTTCCCAAACCAACAGAGGGCAATGGGACAAGGATATCAGCCAACTACCTCTGTCCCTTTGGGTGCATCCTTCTGCTCTCATGCACCAGTGTAGTCATTCCTCTCTCATTTTTGCTAAAGTCAAAGAATAAAACATACACTGCTCTGTCCTTGTCAACACAGCCAAACACCTCAGCAAAAAATGGCAATCAAGGTGATCCAGCATGATTTGCTTCATATTTCCAGACTTACTGTTGCCCAAAATTATCGGCTGTGCTCAAGCTTGGGGGAAAATATCAGTATTCCAGTATTTCTTGGGTGGTAATGACCTTGTCTTTTCCGTTTGCTTGTTTTTCTCATTCTTTTGTATTTCATTTCCTTTTTGATTATAAACCAGTGTCTTCTCTCAGTGTTTCATCTTGGTTCTTGAACTTGTGTGAGGAATTCCATTTTTAGATGAGGTGCTGAAAGCCATCCCTTAGCTACACTGAAGGTAATTTGAAGAGAGAACACACAGGTCTGCTTTAAAAGCGAAATGTTTGGGCTTGGAAAATAAAATGGTTTAAAAAAGTATTCTAATATAAGACCACCAGGGACCTTTCACAACTGGGAGCTCGTTCCATAAAGTGGCAGAAATGAAATAGGAAATATTTTAGTAAAAAAAGCAAACTAAAGTCCAAATTCTTTCTAGCCCCCAACATACACAATTTTCTCAGAACTAAGTCCCAGAAGCTCTGATGTTCTAAAATATTCATCTGTTATGAAATTCCAGAAGTTAATATCGACATTCTTCACCTGGATGTCTGAAAGTCGACTTTTAAGTAAAAATCTCTTAATGTTAGAAGAGATTCTATCAATTTCAGAAGTTGTTGTGGAAAGATATAAAGTTCTCTCAGGGTTTAAGTACTTAACAGTAATTCAAAATGCTGCCTCTTCACACTTCCAGGTGCATAAATTTCGATTCTAATCTCCAAGCTCAAGGTTTTCTGGTTTTACAGCGAACTCTAAATGCATAAGTAGATCAGTGTGATGTTGGCATTTGCAGCTCTTCTATTGTTACTGAAGAACTGCCCTTATGTATCACACTACTGCAAAGCCATCATTTCTCTAATTAATTTGCCTGTTAAATAGGCCTGCCCAGGTTATACAACCGCATGTCCACTATTGCTGCTCTACAATGGAGGAGATTATCTTGGTAATGCCCAGACTAACACACGCCTGGCATTGGTCAGTGTCATGAAACTGGAGCAAAAAAAATATCTGTTGGAAAAATCTCATTTCAGTCCTTGTAATCATGCACGGTTGATAGTCACTCGGGATGTAAAAGCTGCATAAGAACCTCAGGCAGCTTTGTGAATTTGATCCTCAGCCCCTTGAATGACTCAGCACAAGGAGTTCTCCCTCCAGCAGTCTCTCCTCAAAAATAACAAGGAGTGGGAGAAACGCATTCAACCCATGCAATTCTTCCATTCCAGAAAAGGCTGCTATGATGTGAAGATCATTAAATAAAAAGAGAAGCAGAGAGGCAATGTGAAAAAAGAGGAGAAAAAAAAAAAACGAAAACAACTGGAGTTTTAAAAAAGACTCTCAGATAGCATGGGGAAAATTGCTTAGATAAGCCTAAACATGTCCCAGAATAGGCTAGAAATAAATAATATTTGCATCAGAAAACCATTCTTTTGTCATTATTGAAGTCAATAGGCTTGGGATTGATTTTGCTCATGTGTCGTTTATGTCTAACACGTGAGTAGACAAATGTGCTGGTTTGACTGAAAATGGGTTAATTTTCTTCATGCAGTTAGAAACCTTTCTTTTTCATATCTCGCACAGTCGTTATTTGGACTTAGTTTGAGAACAAGAGATAACACCCAGCACAGAATTAATGTTTTTAGTTGCTCTGGTCTGGGAGCCAAGGACGTTCTGAGCTCTGCCCACAGGTGTGAGGCATCGAGGAAGGGGGACATGGATGGGGCGGAGCTTGACTGACATCCAGACTGATCAATAAGAGTATTCCATCACATTAGTGTCATACTTCTCGTTTAAGGAGAGTCGGGATCTTCCGGTCTCTGTCTCTTGGTTGTGCTCTCTCTCACTTCTTCGCCTTCTTTAGTCGGAGCCTGGGGAGTTTGATTCAGGACGTTTAGTTCAGCCTTTTGCGGTTTTACAGAGGTCTCTGGGCTTTTCTGCCTTTTTTCCTATTTTTCTCTCTGGGATCAGCTGTTCAGGACCAGGTGCTGCTTCCTGGGACTGGCTGCTCAGTGTGGATTTAGTTTGTGAGCAATTGCATTGAGTATCTTTTATTTTATATTATATTTCTATTTTTTATATATCTTTACTAGAAGTGTGTTAGTATTTTGTTATTTTATTAAACCGTGTTTATCTTAATCCAAGTTTCTCCCTCCCTTTTCAATTTTCTCCCCTGTTTGGGGGCAGCGGGGAGGGAAGTGAGTGGGTGGCTATCATGGTTGCATTGCTAGCTAAGGTTAAACCACAACAATAAAAAATATACTTTTATGGTGTATTTCAGACACACAAATATGCCAGAAATTTTCAGATGTAGTTTACATGGCTGCAAAAATTCAGTGAGCACATACTCATCTGTGGAATTTCACTCTCATGTCACTTGGGGTAGAATTACTAACTTGCTTGAGGTTTGCAGAGTGGCAGAAAGCTGATACATGAGTTCCAGACAAGAGAGAAAAAGAAACATTACTGTCTCAGGGGTGAATACTGATGGTACCTGGAGGGGGCAGAAGATTTTAAGGCAAAGTGCTAAAAAGTCTCAAGCTGTGAACATGCAGACAATAACAGAATGAGTGCAGAAAGAGAAAGAAACAGAAGAGAAGAAAACAACAGGCTGACAAGCGCAGCTACAAGTTTTATTGTATTTTGAAAATACATGGACATACTTTCTCTTAAGTGAGAGGATATTTGACCACTATCACTCCCCAAGGTGCTACTGAGTTCATCAGACCTGGGTTAGAAGTGAGGTGATATTCTGAAGTGTCTGTGAAACTAGTGTACTGCGACTGACTGACTGACTGATCGATTGACTTAGGTTACATCATTGATCTTATTTCCTTCACTCAGCTCCAAAATCTACATTTCATGTTCAGACACCTAGATGGAAAGAAACCTGTGAACCCAGAAGACCACCTTAGCAGCAGGAGACAAAAGCATAACCAGTAGCAGAAAGCAAAACCAATCTACTATATTTCTATGTGAAGTGTACAAAAATGCGTGGACCGGGGCATGAGTAAGTTTTTTATTGTTTCACGTTTTTGTCTTGCCTTCCTCTGAGGAAGTGTCCTATGGAACTTGGTAAGAGTAAAACCAAAGTTTCTACAGAAATAAAAGAAATCCTATAAAAGTGGCTTTAGACATACTTATGGGATTTTAACATAACCTTTTTCTAGGCCACCTGAGCACATATCAAGACACCAGACTGATCCAATCAGACAACTGCATGTTCACCAGGGAGTCAATACTATCTGCCCAATGGCACTTCCTCAAGGAAGCCATTCCCATTAGAAAACTACTGGTGTAAGAGCAACTTTTCTTTTAACTGGCATAACAGATTTGGCTCCCGGTCAGCAGGGTTTACACCATTCTCAAACTCTTGCCTTTTAACGTTTTTGTCCACATTATTGTGAGTCTTCAGATGAGATTGCACGCTTCAGCAGGCCAATGAATGCTGAAAGGCATGGCAGGTCTCCATAGTCCTGCTTCCCTCCATCACCCAGGCCAGGCAGCCTCTCTGTGCATGCCTTGGGTCCTCTCCTTCCCTCATGCCAGGGCTTCTCGAGAGAAGAATGTGGAGAATACACAATGTGAAGCACAGTGAGCACCCAGCTCATCCTCTGCTGCAAGAGCCCTGCCTGCCCCAAAAGTACCATGTGTTGTCCATGATGTTACTGTCTGTCCTATGAAAACCTGCACTAGGAATACAGTTTGCTTTTAAAGTTTAAGAATATTCTGAAACCCTAACAATTTTTTTTTAATCTTTTCTAAACTTCTAAACTTCAAATGGATATAAAATATGACTTTATATGTAACTGTTGACTTAATTAGAAAGCTGACCTTTCTCTAACACAAAGAAAAATGGCATTTAAAGCATTTCTAACTCATCTGGCTTTCTGTTCTCTCATTAGCTGTACACATTTTTCACCTGTATTTTTCATTATTCACAGTAAGTCTATTTTTACAAGAGTATTTTGACAACTTTTTAACTGCAAATGCTCGCTGATTTTCTGGCAGTCCTCTGCAGAATTTTTAGCAGGATATGCTTCCTGGCTTGGTACCAGCAGAACTCAATGTTTGTTCTTCCAGCAGTTTAACTCAGTGTATGAATATCTTGGGCTGGGAGGGGCAGGGGGGAGCTCTAATCTTTTAAATTACTCAGTCCACAGCAGGTGCTGTTCATTTGTAGAGCTACATTGACCTCAGTGGAGCAACAGCAAGAAATGTCATGGACTTTCCCTGTTTTGCTTACCACTCTACCAGGACCCTGCTGTTATTACTAGTTACTTGGTTTGATCACAAGGCCTTCTGCTGAGATAATAAGATGTGTTCAGTGTGATAAAATAATTTCTACACTAATACACTTATTCCTCCCACAACTGATGAATTCTTGCTGGAATAGTCAAAGGGGGCCCAATTTCTACTGCATACTTCTTGGCTTCAGACTCATAAACTCCCAACATATGACTCATGTGTATCCAAGCTAACTTCAAACACAAGTTAATAAACTTAACCAAAGCACCTGCTCAGAAAATCTTTCAGTGGATACTGTCAGAAAGCTTCCTAAATTACCATGGCCTTAATAAGCTTTACTAGTTGACCAGGGAAGAGCAGGTCAATCCCATTCTTTGCTTTTCTTGATTCTTCAGTGTCTTCATTTTGCTGGTCACAAAGGCACATGGTTACATTCTCCTTTTGGTTTCCTTCAGGTAATGCCATTGACTGTAATCTCTGCCGTATGACCAGCCCAGAATGTGACCTTTCTCAAGAAAGAAAATATAACATACAACTTAAAATATTGTCAACAAATACACTGTTTTACTTATTAACAGATTATTATTATGGTTCTACTATTTAACACAAGAGTAAAACCACAGAAGTCTCAATCCCAAAGTATATGTATTAGCTTCTATTCCAAACCTGCTACATGTTTCACAGAAAAAAAATGAAAGGATTGAACAAGAAACAAATAGCACTGTTTAAAAAAAAAAAACACTGTGATTTTTAAAATCACTTATTTAAACTAGCCTGGAGAGCTGCATAAAAGCAAACATGTTTAGTATAAACAGTGCTTACTTTAGATTAAGGTTGTTTCCCTCAGTGTCTGGCATCACTGTAACTAAAACAGTTGCTATATTAGGCTAAAGAAATTCAACTTTTTCGCCTTGACAAACTTGCAGTGCTCCATATCAGCTGTGGGTTGTTAACAAGGCAGGGATGGCATTACCAACCTAATATTTTTGAGGGTTTTTTAATTATTATTAGTCATCAGTGAATAATTCATAGAAGCCCTAATGAATCTCTTTTTTTGTTCTGCAATCAGCCTATGCTTCTTTCTGGAACATTTGTTGCTCCCCAAATTATTTGCCAAATGTAGTCTCAGCTTCCAGATTTATCAAAAGCAGCTTCTTGCAAGTAGTTGATAGATAGAATTTAAATGTATGATAGGTTTCATCAGGCACAGAGAGCTCAGGACAACTTTTCTATTAATTGCAAAACTATGAGACATGGGTTTTAGTTAGTACTCATTCATTTAATTAACCATGTGGGGATTTATTTGGGGGACTAAGGGAGTTTTAGCTTCTTTCTTCTTCCCACTTTAACAATACCTGATGCAATCATGCATCTTCCAGCAGTCAATATGGTTTAGGACTGTTATCAGCCCTGAACTGATGGAATATCCATTTTTTACAAATATATTCAAAGAAGTCCATTGTCCTTATAGAATTTCCTTCTCCTAATTTGTTAGGATATCTGCAGAAACAAAGTAAACTCTGGAAACAAAAAATAAATTTATATTTGTAAATCATTTTAGGGGACAAAATACACAGAATTCACCCAGTTCAAGTAGCTGAACTTTCTCAGACACAAACGAATCCACTCCTGCTAAAAAAAAAAAAAAAAAGAAAAAAAAAAAAAGAAGCTTAACCAAAACCGGAAAAGTTTCCTCAAAATACTATGTGCAGAAACCACCTACTTTTTTTTGTAGACTCAGATCACAACAATCTGTCATGAGGCTGTTCAATACTGGATTTCCTTTGCTCACTTTTCTCCACTCCAAAATACTTATAATCCCTCATTAGAGAGAAATTTTCTCTAAGTGGTGATGGTGGTGCTCAGTGGGTGCTTTTCTGGTTTTATCTTCTCCTTCCATTCCACTCCTGGCCAAAATACTCACAGCTTACAGTTCCACACGAGATATCCCCCATTGATCGGTAATACTTTGGGACATCTAAGTAATGCACGGGGTTCTGCTTTCCTCCCTACGTATTTATTCAGGTTTAGTTCATTAACATTTTGCGTGCCTGTGGCAAACAATTCAGTTTGCAATTGAAGAGAAACCCTCCACAGCAAAAATTACTCTGAGGCTCTAGAACATTTCTCCCATTTATGTCAAAATTCATCAGCTAAAACAGGATGTTCCCAAGTGATATTCCCAATGAGTTTCCTGTTGTCTGCAGAAAAAGTCTGAGGCAGGAGACACCGAGCATTTTAAATCTGATCTGTGTTCCAAACAGCCTCCAAAATTTTCATTTCCTATCAGCCTCTGTCAGCCACCAAACACTTCTGCCACTGAAGTTAGGAGCATACAATGCCCAGGTGGCCTGCGGTTAATGTCACTGACACTACGAGCTTGCTCCTGTTGCGTAGTGCTTAACCCCACCAGTATTCCCGCTGAGGTCCATTTGCTGGGGACAAGCAGTGCAACAAATTCAGCAGTGGCAGCATTTGGTCGTCAGTGGTGGGTCTGAATCTTATTGTGAAAGCTGAGTAAAAGACAGAGAAGAATTTTGCTTCTCTAGAAGCAAGTGTGAGAAGCACCTAAACTGAGAGTGCCAATACACCCTGCAATTTCTTCTTTATTCCTACAGGCATATGTTGGCTACAGCAGATTCCCTCTCTCTCCACCAGCTCACTTACAGTAGCTGCTCCGCTGTGGAAATAACCAGGACAAGGCAACTACTTTATTCTGGAGGCCTTTCATCTAAACTGTCTATGGTTCTATTACCCAACCAACTGCTTACATGAAAATCCTCTTAAAATACAGAGGCAGAAAGGCAAGCTATCTGAGGAGCCTTATTTAATAATTTACCTTTCAAATGCATCAGGCTGCTTTGCCTTCCTTTTCAGTACGTCTCATAGAAAGCAAAAACGCATTTTTTGCCATAGCTCTTTGTCAAGGGATAGGAATGCACAAGACTTCAGTCACAGAAAAAAAAAATCCTAAGTCATGTTCTACATTTTATGACTATGTCTCCATTTTTGATGTTTTGGGATCTTTTCTGGAGATCTACACAACTGCAGTTAGTTATACCATTTCTAAGGGTAACAGCTGACATTTGCTTATTCTTCAGTTGTGCAAACAAAAGAGAGAAAAACCTTGACTTTCTTCATCCTCATCACAGAGCGCTTTGGTGTTTAAATCAGCTTGTCAAAAGGATGCTTCAAGACTATCTTGTGGTGCAAAAGTGGTGGCCTGTTTTCTCAGATACGTTTCCTTTACAGTAACACCCTCCTGTCTCCCAGTGCGGGGCTAGCACAGTGCTGGAGTCCGTATTTGATACCAAGAAACCGAAACTCAGTAAGAACCCATGGAGTGTGTAACACCTGGGAAGCACATGACAATTTCAAAGCCCAGAATTACATCATAAGCCCTGAGCTCTCTTTCCTCTTTCTTTTAATGGGATATACCTACCCAGTTCTATCCAGAACCGTGTTAAAAATATTTGGGCTAGCTCCAAGACAGCAAATTTGTACAACGGGAATAATTTGACACTGGCATTAGAGCTCAGGAATTTCATGAGTGTGTTGTTAACGGGAACTTGTGTTTTCAAAAATAACCTTTATTAATATCAGACTTCTTTTTTTTTTTTTAACAGATGTGTAAATTGTTCAGTTTTAGGTTGCTTCTGGAGCATAACAGAAATGATTTGTCATATGTACATGTCTGATGTAACTATTGCTTTTTCTGTACTGCGTTATGAATAGAGCATCCAGCATCACATTATTTAAAGGCTCTCTGAAACAAAAGCCACACATCCAGTTCATCTATTTCCTTCTAAAACCACGACCTTGGGTGAACGCCATTCTCACTTGTGCTTTATCTCATATGTCAGCATTTTACAGACACTTCCCTTCTGCCAACATAATCTCCTATGTGAGCCTAATCCTGCCAAATTTCAGCATTATTTAGCCTTCTAAGACATTTACTTGTATCACTTTTTTTTTCTGGTATCATTTTGAAGGGGGATTAGTTGTAATTTAAACTATATTGCAGCTTAAACCCTTGCTGGGTAGCCTATTCTTGAGCTCAGATGCCTAGGAACAAACTACTGAATACCTCATTGAAACAGAAGAGTCTTATCTTCATTCATGCATGTGCTCTTATCTGGGTATTTGACTCAGAAAGATAGATGACATAGCACCGCTGAACCTAGGACATGTCTTATTGCAGCAAAGAGTGAGCAAGGTGTGTGATCCCAGGGCTTCCCTGAGTCATTAGCTCAGCACTATGCTTAGGCACAATAGAGTGGGGTTTGGTTTGGGTTTTTTTTTTTCTGTCAGTGTGGCATGTCTTAAGGGACATTTCAACTAGAAGCATCTTTAAAGGAATCAGTCATTTGTCACACACACACACACATGCATGCCAGTGAGCTAATACTTGGCAGAAAAATGCAGTCACTGGAGGAACCAGCATCCTACTGCTCAATATTACAACTACCTAGGGCTCAATCAACAGGTGTGGGTACCATACCCACCCAGGGGCTAGAGAGCACGCTGTACAAACACAGACCCTGAGCAGGTTTTTCCTTCTGTTGAAAGCTAGGGAAGGAGCTCTGCATGAGGTCTGGATCCTCAGAGGGACTCACATCTCTTTCAGGGTGGCAGCCCTCAGGTGCATCTCTGACAATATTCACCTCCTGTGCAGCTTCAGGCAGTGCCCAAGGGTATGAGTGAGCCCATGGACTTTCATAAGCTTGGTTGTCATGACTGTGGCTGGCAAGCCGAATCCTGCCGAACTCCATTTTGCTTGTACCGGAGATCCTTATTAAAGCAAATAATTTGAGTAAGGTCATCCCAGCTGCTTTGAGTAAGGGCTTGCAAAATTGGTTCTTTAAACAGCGAACAGAAAGGTTAAGCCCACGCTGCCTCTGTGCTTCTCGGAGGAGATGAGGCAGTTTGCCAATTTTGCAGCCCTCAGTAAACTTGACAGAATTGTTTAGCTGGACAAATTGAGTGAATTATCTTTTACACAGATGCTGTTGTGGCCTTTCTTTAGTTTGCTTATTCAGTCTTTTCCTGTTTTTTACACCGCTCATAATTTAACTTCGATAAGCACCCATGATTTCCCACCCTCTCCTTCCCCTTCTGCCCCCACTCAGAGGGAGCAGGAGGGAACAAACAGTAAAAAACGTGAACTTGCCAGGGTCATGCAGTGTGGGGGTGCCCACCAAGCCCTGTGGAAATTGAAGTCTTTGCCTGAAAGTTAAACAGTCTTTATTCATCTTTATTGAGCATTTGCACTAAGTGCCCTTTTGAAGCCAACCAAAACAGTGCAAAGGTTGCAGGCAGCCATAATAATTCTATATTTGCTGCAGAAGCATGAGGGAAAGTATGTAATGTAGAGGGAAGTACAATACTAGCAAGGCAGTATTGATTTTTTTAAAAAAAACTATGGGTTTGCTCTGTGAGAAGTTGCTTGTCTGACCTCACTATTCAAATGGCACTGATGTTGGTAACAATTTTGACACTGACTTCAAATGGGTTTTTCTCTTTTTTCTCTTCCTGCCTCCCAAAATTTTCACAAGTGCTCAGCTGTCATCCTGGAATAAATAAGCAGATATGTACAGAGAAAGTTGCATTAAATCCAGCCCAGTCCTACAAAGGCCCATGGAATGGCATTCTGTTTTCACGGAGGCTATCATGAGTGGGATCATGATAGAGGATCTCCTACTAACTGGAAGAAAAATTGGGGAAAGGAGTCAGCCTGCCTGCTGACAAAGTCAGAAAAAAAATTTTTGTACTCACAGTGATGACAGGTAACCATCCCCCTAAACTAAGCACCTTCTAAAAGGCTTTCTGTGCCATTCACCATGATGCCATAAGCAGTGCTGGGGCCATTCCTACCTACTGGAGTTGTTTCCATCACCATCAGATTAACTAAGAAGGAACAACACAGGAGATGTGACAACAGAACGGGAAAGACTTAAAAATGACAACAACTACAAGGCAGTGGCAGAAACTTCAGGTAGCTGTAGCCAGAGGCTTAGTACTCAGCTGAGTCATTTTGGTGCTTCTCTACTGGCTGTAGCTCTGCCCAGGATTAATGTATCTCAAAGGTGAGAAAAAGATGGAGTACTGTAAGAGGACCAGCAATGAGAAAAATGTGACTAAGTGTCAAACACAAAATATATGGTATGAACAAGACGTGGCAAGCGGAAATATATTAAAGGTTTTATAGCTGCTTGTTTGGGAAGATGTACACCATCACCTCAGAAAAGGAGCAATAAAAGCCATTGATCGGATCACTCACATTAACAGATAGAACAGCACTGTCACCTTCAACTAAACTCTTCCTTCCTCATTCTGTCAACGGAAACAGGTCTCATAGTGAGAGTATAATCATGTCTACTTTAGGCACCTTTTTACAGTTCCAGTGGTGGAAAGAAGCTGTGACTGAATACTAGTCACTTTTTACTTTCCACTTATAGGCACCTGGAATGTCTTGTGATCTTGTTGTGGTAGCATCACTTTCAGAGAGGAGAAGACCCAAATCAGAGGGACTGTGGGCTGTGTGCCACTATCTGGCAGTGTTAACAGATCTCCTAGCTGCTCTTCTGCCCAAAAGGGACCAAAGTTATAAAGTGGTTCATTGCATGCTTTCCTCAATGACACTTCAAGCATCCTCCGACAGTATGAGGGTTTCTCTGTATTTATATTGCCAGAAGAAACAAAATGGGAGGGTTTTTTGGGGAGTAACAACTGTCTCAGCCTCTTTTCTGTGGTGAAAATCAATTTGACGTCAAAGCAGTTGTTTGGATCTGACACCAGGCCTGCCCACAGGAGGATTTTGCAGTCTGGAGTAGACGATGTGCTGTTGGTTCACAGCAGATGAGCACTACAGCAACGTGGAATTTTTCAAATATAATACCTTGCTTAACATTCTCAATGTAGTTTTAGATATCTAAAAGTATTTGCAAATTTCTTCTGGTGGTGAAAAGTGTGGAGGACAGGAAGTAAGGAGCATCCAGATGACTTCTTTTTTTTTTTCTTGAAGTGGCAATTCAAATGAAAAACATGTCATTTTGAAATGTTTGAAACTGCATTTAGATAAACTGGAAGATCTAAATATAAACCAAAGTTTATTCTTACTCCATTATTCCTAAATCATTATGCCTGAATGATTTCTTTTTCCCTAATTCTCATTTTTCAATGATGATTATGAAAGGAAAGAAAAATTGTTACAGACTGACCCAAAATAAATCCCTCCTCAAGGCTAAAGTGTGTGGTACCCTGCATCTCAGCTAGTGACTTGGCCATTTTGAAAAATGTGAGTAGCTAAAAAAGGGGCAGCTGAACAGGGGTTTAAGCAATCTGGCTATCATGCTCTGGCAAGCCCAAGTAGCTTCTCCCTCAAAGCAAAGGGAGCAGAGCAACACAGACATGAATGGGAGGACAGCAATAACCTACTTCCAAAGGAGCCAAGTTGCTCAGAGGGAAAAAGCCTTGCAGAAGGTCGCTGTGAAACACACAGGACAATCGCTCTGCAGCCCAGAAAGCAAACAAACCAACCGTTCTTCAAAGAAATGACAATGAGCCAAGCAAGCAGAAAGAGCAACAAGAGAAATGTGAGCACTGATTTTAATCACTTTTCCCTACTGCATTTTGCATTGTTCAGGGGTTCTCACTAGTTTTAACTGTGATGCTCGGCCACTGACCAAGGATGGACAGTTTCTGTGGTCACCATTCCCCAGCAATAGATGCTGCCAGCATTGCTGTACTCATGGTTACTCAAGGTGACAACCAATTCAGAGGACATCCATCCACTTGCTCGGATCTGCCTGGTCTTATTTCAGTTTAATATTTAACGTAGGAGAAAAGCAGAGTGGATATTCCTACTGTGGCAACCACCATGAGAAAGGGAAAAGGTGAGAGAAGAGTAGAAGACAGTCAGTCTCTAGTTGAAGATTTAAAAAATCAAGAATCTGACAAAAACTCTGTTCTGCCAGCAGCCTTTGAAGAGGGACTGCAGTGTTGCCAAAAAGCAGGGTGCAACTGACACACAGCAGTCTCCAGTTCCTTTATTAGACTAAAACAATTGTGCTCTTTTCTGCATGCACATGTATGGAAATAAAACACAAAAATTAGTGACATGGCTTTCCAAATGCTACATGCATACACTTTGGTGGGGTTTATATCCTTTTTCAGATCGTTTTCTGAAAATGTTCCGGCCTCTGTCTCCAAATCAGGAATTACTTAAGCAGCAGTCCCAAGAACGGTTCTACACGATCACCAGAAAGAGCAGAGATTGCAATCTGGTCATAGATTATCCACAAACAAACAAAAGAAAAAGAAGATACCTAATAACTTTCCTTTATTAATTTTCAGAGCTATTTCAGTAATAATTTTGATTACATTTTCTGAAACACTTGCATTTTTAAGCTAGTGTCACCTGTGCCCTAAAGCCAGATAAATATCTGCTACTATAATGAAGCTTCAAATAATGACAATGTAGAGCTGTCTGTTAAGACATGGAAGAGTAACCGTTTCTTATAAAAATAATTCCCACATGAAAACCAGCAATTACCTAACTGCAGAGAAGTTACGTGCTTACCAGTTCTTTCTAAACCTGACAAAAAGAATGCAAATACAGATAACGCCTCTGGAGTTGCAGAGATCTCAAGTGGGCTCAATCTCACAACCTGAAAACTAAATTCTGTCTTTTGGGGAGGAAAAAAAATATTTTTCTCCGCACTGTGTGAAATGCACCATATTCAAAGCCAATTCTCCCAGTCAAAAATTCCTTATTGTTATTAGAGGAGACTTTGAATATCTGTGTTAATACGATCTAGTGCTTCAAAAAAAAGGAGGAAAACGGACAGGAGGAACCCAGGTTGATCAGAGAAATAAAAATGTGATTATAAGACTAGATGAAAAAGTAAGAGGTAAAGGGGAAACATGAAATTGTTATTAACTCTTAAAGTATTAGTTCACCTTTACACATAGCAGCTGATATAGTCAGTCTTGGCCTACAGACCACCACTCTGCCATTCACAGTTTTCCATCTAGGAATCAATTTTGCAATCACGTATCAATTTAGAGAGAGCACTGTGAGAGAACCACTAGCTTTGCTGGTAATTTGGAAGATGTCAACAGCAGGCGGGTATGACGAGATGCTAACATGATGGAGATAAGGGCATAATAGAGAAATATCAGCACAGCTGAGGCCTTGGTAAGACCTCACTTTCAAGACTGTACACCTCTGGTGAGCTCCCCTCAAGAAAGATGACTGTTACATCAGTTCAGATCTCTTTGGAGGGTAGTGACCACCTCTTTGATACGGCATGATGAAAAAAGTGTTTCCTTCTACATAGATTTTGTGCATGCCAAATTAAGAAAAAGAAACAGAGCCTGTAATGTTTCTTCACAAATAGCTCTGAAGATAAAGCTCAAAGAAAGGGGAAGAAGGCTAACATTCAGAGGAGAAAAAGTCTTTAAGTTAAAGAAAAAGGCTAGCACTAGGTGAGGGTAAGCTCATGAAGAAGTAACCACAAGATTTCTAACCACTCCAAGGAGTGAAATTCTCCAACTGTCCTTCCACACGGACAGCAGCAGGACATCTCGCTGCATTCAACCAACTAAACTACCCAGGGAAAGATGGCAGGGCTCCCACAGGCAGAAAATATATTCGAGTCTCCGGGCGTCCCCCGTGTGGGCAGGCGGCCTGAGCCTTGCTGCCGGGGGGAGCCGCGGGACTGTGTCCCCTATAGTGGACAAGGTGGCTGCGGGAGGGGTCTTCCTCTGAGACCCTGGAGATCGATCACGGCGCAGAGACACAGCGCTGAGGGTGCCCGTGCCCCGATCGGAGTGTCGAAGTCTCAGACCTAGGGTTAGCGCAGCTCCCGACTGCCCAGGACTAAACCAGAACCGAGGCAAGGACAGGACTTTCCCCAGCTCCTTGCAGACACACACACACACAAACGGCCATCTCTGTTCTGCCCTGTTTTCTCTCAGAATAAAGGCGTTCTGTCATAAAACCGATTTTAGAACGTGTCCGTGCCTTGCTGAGCATGGATGCCAGGTCCCACATGTCGAAAAATGATTCGGTTTGAAGGAGCAGCGCATGAAAAAGGCACCGAGCGCAGTAAGCGCTGCGTTTCCCGCTGAGCACGCTGCGGCGGCGAGGAACGCGGCTCCCCCCAGCCGAGGGGGCGAGGGGAGCCGCCTGCCCGCAGCCGCTTCGGGGAGGGAGCAGCTGGGGATCTCTTCCCGGCGCCGGAAAACTGTCTCAGTTCTCTGGCGCTGTGATAGGACAGAGCCCCGCGACAACACCCGGGCAGAGGTTTCCGTCGGGGCTGTCCCGGGACGCTTCCCCGAAAGGATCAAGCAGGCGGCGCGCAGGGAGCGAGCGATCCACTGGAAAGCCTCTTTCCTCCCTCGGGCTGCCCGCGGGGGAGGCGGTGACTACAAGTCCCGGCTGCCCGGGGAGGAGCCGGCGCGGGGCTGCCGCTCGCCGTCCCTCCCGGTGGGAGCGCAGCGCAGCCCAGCGACCGCCCGCAGCCCCGCCGGCAGCGCCCGCCGCGGCCGACCGGCAACTTTTCCCGTCGCCGGAGCCGGGCAGGGGAGTGCACCGAGGGCTGCGGAGGAGAGCGGGGCGAGGGAGCTGGAAAAGGAAACCTTGCAGGGGGAGCCGAGCGGGGGGCTGCGCAGGGGAGCCTTGCGAGGGTGCCGGAGACGGGAGTGCGGGACAGCCCGGGGCTGCGGAGAGAAGCCGGGCAGCGGAGTCCTGCGAGAGAACCGTGCAGGGGAGCGCACCGGGGGCTCGGAAAGAGCAGCCGGACAGAGCAGCCTCGCAGGGGAGCTTCTCGCTCCGTGCGGGGCTGCCGGGCGGAGCGAGCGCCCGGGCGCAGGAGCGGTGCGAGGTCTCCTTGCCGGCGGCTGCGGGGGGCGGTGCGGGTTGCCGCCCCGGGGCCGGGCCGCTCCAGCTCCGCGGGTC
>VWYH01005920.1:601862-617489 GCA_013399365.1 Pampusana beccarii
AGCGCCGCGGGGCCGCGGGGACGGCGGCTGGGGGACGGCGGGGAGCAGCGGCCGCCCCCCTCGCCGCGGGACGCGCTGCTGCTGGCCGTGGCGAACCTCAACAGCGTGGCCGGGCTGCTGCCCTACAACCTGTCCCTGGAGGTGGTGATGGCGATCGAGGCGGGGCTGGGCGACCTGCCCCTCTTCCCCTTCTCTTCCCCCAGCGCCTCCTGGAGCAACGACCCCGTCTCCTTCCTGCAGAGCCTCTGCCACACCGTGGTGGTGCAGGGGGTCTCCGCTATCCTCGCCTTCCCGCAGAGCCGCGGGGAGATGCTGGAGCTGGACTTCATCTCGGCGGCGCTGCGCATCCCCGTGGTCAGCATCGTGCTGGTCGAGTTCCCCCGCCGGAGCCCGGTAAGGCACCGAGGGGCGCGGGGCGGCGGGCAGGGCTCCCCCCGCCCAGGGTAAGGGCAGCGCGGTGTCCCCCGCGGAGGCGGCACCCGCCCCGCGCCCCCCGGGTACCCTGCGGGGAAGGGTCGGGGTCCGGCCGGCTGCGGGATGGGCACGGCCGTGGGAGCCGGGCAGCGGTCGGGATGGGGAGGGACAGTGTCCCAGCCCTGCCTGTGGAGAAGGGTGTTGTCTCTGGGGCCGCCGAAATCGCTGTTGCTAGAGTTTCACTGCTCTTGCATCCTCTCACTTTGTCAGCCCTTGCTCTGAGCCCTGGGGTGGAGCGGGACAAGCACCTTGTGGAAAGGCAGAGCTCGGTGGCGAAAGCTAAGTTAAGAGCCCGAAGTCATAAGCCGGTTTTAGAGTTGAGAGGAGAAAGGGGCTCCAGGACATGCGCTGGTGAGAAGCGGCTTTTCTGAAGGGCCTTAGTTTGGCTTTTGGAGAAGGACGTGCTTCCCAGACCAAAAGAAGACTGTCAGAAAGGAAAAAAAAATAGCTAAAACCAGCATTGAGGGTATTACTGGACTAAATGTTGTGGTCTGTGTGTGGGTGCTGTAGGTTGTTCACCAGATGACACTTCTCAGTGAGGCTGTTCACTGTATTTTTATTTTGCGTTGAACTATCTAAAGCATTTGGATTTTCTTTACTTGTAGTTCGTGTATCACTGCTAGATCAGAATTTTGCTAAATCTAATTGCCTGACTAAAGTAGGAGAAACTAAAGGCTGACGGTGTCTGCATTTTGTAGCTCAAATAGAAGCAAAATTTATTGTCTTAGGCACAAATTGCGGTAATATCCAAGGAGAGCTAAACTTTTTATCGTACAGAGCTGGCAACATAGTGTTGCACACTCTGGAAAAGGGTGATAGTTCACTATTTTGCAAATGCATGTTTGATGCCAGTAATCAGGCAAAAGAGTTGAGAGAAAATGCTGTTCTATGTGGCCCATGCAGGGGAAGTTGTGAGTAAAATGGCAGAAGCTGCCATTTAAGTAGCCAGGAGAAATAGTCATTTCATATAAAGAGAGATAGCTCAACTTTGCTCTGAAAATGTAATCAGAAAAAAGATTGCCAACAGAATTTGCTTTTTGAAAGCAAATGTAAAACTCAGCCTGGATCCCTCTTTGACTTCTGCATTTTTTCCTTGTGTTAGACTGCGGCAGAAAAGGTAGGAAAAGAAAGTCTGTGCTAGGCAGCTCCTAGTCTAGAATTGAAGGTGTGACTGTTGTATCCTGGTCTGAACTCGCTAGTTTTCTCTGCCTCAGCAAAACCCACAAAACTCAGGTTTCTGTAGACTTATGCAGGAACTCAAGTATAATCAGTGTCACTGAATGCCACTATTGATGTGCGTTTGGTGCTAGTAGCATCGAAGGTGACTAAGTTATGTCTACCAGCCTTGCAGCTACACTTGCAGTTGTACTAGAGTCAACAGCCAAAGCTCCCTGAAGACCAGACAAGGGCCTGAACCCATCATCTCCTTGCTGTGTCTGTTAAAATCAGAATTATTTTCTCTTTCATCTTAGACATGGGACTAAGTTCATCCAAAGATGCCTGAGGACACAAGGTGCTTTGTAGGCATATAGCACAGGGTCAGAGTCATTGCTCCTTTCCACACACTTCAAAGCTCCTGCTTAACTTTCAAATTGTTCTCAGCGGGGAGCCAACTGGATCAATCTATCCAAATCAGGACTTTGTTCTTAAGCAGACATTTAAGTGTCATTGTCTTCAGTGGCAGTGAAGCCAATGCCTGACATTGAACCTGCACTGAATAGAGTCTGTTTTTTTTCAACTGAGCTAAAAAAAAATCACTCTTCAAAGCTCTGTAGATTTAAAAAAAAATCTCAGCCTTACTCAAAGGCTAGCAGGTAATACCAGTGTATTAGTCTCTCAAGACTGGCTTGGAGAGCCTGACATCTTTCTGAACACTCTCTTTTCATACCTTCACATAATAAATACCATTTTAAGGCTAACTCTGGAGGCAGTGCTCCAGCAGCCTTACCTTGCATGCTTCCTAGAGTTACAGGGTTTCCAACAGCATCTTGGACCAGGGGTGCCCCGGAAATTTTCGCCTCAGTCACCTCTGGTATCTTATCACCTGCTGCAGGCAGAGATTTTGTGTCTCTCACAGTCCCATGCCAGCACTGGCATGAAACGAACATGCCACGGACTTCCCGCCTTCCCGGTTTGACATCTCCAGAGTCACAGACTGGTCGCTTCAACTAATTGGCAATTTTAAATGAGGCAAGTGTAGATGGCAGTGAGACGGCCTTTGCTAATAGGCCCAGCACACAGTTTTTTGGAGAAGAAAAGTCAAGAAGACTGAGATCTAACCCTGCTTCTGAGCTGTGGAGTATCGGCCCCTCTGGAGTTGCCCTTCCTGAGCAATCCCCCCTCCATCCGAAACACCACCGCGGCACACCGTGGGGGGCTGTCTGCAGGTAGCTTTCTTCCAGAACAGACAGAAGCAAACCCAAAACTTGATTGCCCTTGAAGAGCGTTTCCCAATGTCTGGCATACAAGGGGCGTGGCAAACGTGCTAACGAACTTGAGATTCACTGAATGCCGTCTCAAGCTGCTTCTCCTCAGAATTTTTGTTAGGACGGGTTTAAGGTAGTAATGTCTAACAGGCTCTCCCACTTTGTGCGGGGACAGGAATGTACAAGTACAGCCTTTGTACCACTGCTGAATGTTAACATTATTACTTCATACAGAAGTTTATAATAAGCAGATATGCATTGTAACTGTAAAGCACATGGATCTTTGAGCACATCTGGCAAAATACAATACTTGAAAGGAAAGTAAGGATCTGGACCTGAATACGTTTCAGTAATACTGTCTGTTTCCTCTGTGACATCTGATTATTACACCTCGAACATGTAACATCAGGAGGAGATCCATAGTCTCACATCTGGGGAACTACAGGCAGCTGGATACCTGGAATATTTTCAAAAGTTTTGTGGTTGCTTGAGCATCTTTGAAAGTCTGGTTTGCATTGAATCCTACTCTTCAGAAGTTAAAAAAAAAAAAAAGCCCAGTCTTCGCCCATGACAATTAACAATCATAAGACGACAACCAGATACAGAGTGAGATGCAGCATTTGTTCTCACAAGCCACAGCTTCTGCTGAAGATTCAGGATTGTGTGTGGCAAAACGCAAATGTGGCTTCAAGTGATGCTATGCAGAGTAGAACGTGACATGCTTTTTCATTTTCATTTGTGTATGTGATTTAATAACTAACATACAGTGACAGTAAATCCAGACGCTGTTGTGACCTGAAAAAAGCTATTTACTTTTCCAAGTTTACTGTCACTCCAGTAAATTTTCACACTCTCTGTAAGCAAAAGTAACAATTTAACACTGTCATTCAGCAAGCAAAAAAACGCTGGATTTCTTTACTACTGACACGGATGCAAATTGCACTGAAGCTTTGACAGATCATTATTCTGGAGACAGCACCTCATGAGCCCTGATGTCACTGAGCAAGGCTTGTCATGTTACGTATGTTTGTATGAAGAAACACACTTTATTTTTTCATTCCGAGACTGCCAATGTCGTTAATAATTTTCCCAGAGGTGAAGCAGGGAACAAATCCAGGGAACAGGAACCATAAATAAAGACAGTGATATCACTTCTAGTACTACAGTTCAGAGCTCAGAGTTTGGGAAGAATAGCCCATAATATCCATTTTATAGCTGATACTATCAGAAACACAGGGGAGATTATGTTTGTGGCAGCATTCTCTGAACTTCAAAACTTACGGAGTATTTTCAGCAGACTTCAGATAAATCAGTAGCTCTAATGTCTTTTAGCACAAAAAGGAATCTTCTCAGAGCAACGAAACAGAATAAAGTAAATCTGAATCATCAGTCCCTGCATAGCCAGTCATGCTTTATCTGGTTTTCTGAAGAACTGGGATTGCAGCGCTGCTGATTACCACTGTGACTTCAGTGAGGGTCAGAAGAATAAATAAATCAAGTCGGAGTTTTAGGTTAAACAGTGAATTTCCTGGTGAAGAAGCAAGCTCAGTCTCGGAACAGATGCTGTAAAAGAAACTGACCATTAGTATTTATTTTTTTTGTTTGTTTTTAAAGGAATTGAGTTTTCTTTTGAAAACAGCTTTATAGTTTATACATATCAAACCACCCTGGGTGGGGAATTACAGATCTTTTGCTTTTGAGATAGCCAGGAGTACCACTGTGTGTATGGTATCCCCACAAGTCACACTGATCTGCAAGACACTGGCTATGCAGAGCATCAGCGAGCGCTGGCAGAAATTACAGCAAGGGAATGAATATGTGGAAAAGCTTCTGTCCAACTAAATGCACAAAGGCACTTTCTTCCACCTTCAAACCAAAATTGCATTTTTGCAAAAAAAGTAGTTTTGATTGAAAAAAAAAAAAAAAGGAAAGAAAAGAAAAAAATTATATTTTTCTAAGAGAGGCTGCAAAACGTGCTTAGCTGCAGACTCTGGTAATTCAGACTATCATTGCTAATCTGACTTGGTCCAAATGTTGAAGTTTATACTAGTTATTGTGTAGATAAGGAACATCTATTCATTCTCTCCCTGTGATCACTAACCCTCCTCACCTCACACTGCACACATAGTATGGCCCATACCTTTTGTATACTTCAAGAGGGTTTGTGAGAGGTGTCTTGAGGGAAAAAAAGGTTGAAAATTGAAAGGACGTGCAACCCAATGTTCAGCTGCTTCTCTTTCAGCTGAAAGTCTTGTGCAGTTTTGCTCATAGTGAGGTTTTGATCTTGCACAATTTTAGGCCACAGATCTGCGATAAAGTGAGAGTCCCTTTACGTTGCCAGCCAATGTAAAAAAAGCTTTGTGCAACTGACAGTTTTGCTCGGTAGCCAGGTATCCTGTAGGGTCATTAATTCTTTCAAACACAGATTTTAGAGGCATAGCTGGTATTTTTTGTTGGCAGTGTTGTGGTCCTAGCACCGTCCGAGAGGTCTTCTCATTGTAATAGTCCTCTGTTAAAAATCAGTATGCAATGTTTGCTAACTGATCCAATCTCCTGCCTCTCACATGCTTTCCCCCCCATATCATACATTGTCCTCACGTTGTTACTTCAAGAATGGTTTTACCTATGCTCCTCTGCTATGTCAGCTATGAAAGTAGCACAGTTTTCATAGTTCACTGTGTCGTCAGCTGAAGCCAATCTGTCTGTTACCTTAAAGTTATAAATGATGTGTGTTGAAGGGAAAGGAGTCCTTGTTTATATTCTTATCCGTGGTCGGAAAGCCCTCAAGTTTCATGCAGTGGTGTTGGCATAACATTTGGGAGTTGTATTGGCACCTTCTGTACTTTGCATTTTGTTCACCTTGTTTGATACTTAGGGTCTGTTTGCTCTGTATGTTGCATGCTTGGTAATACAAGAAGTCATCCTTGTCTCCTAAACTCTCGGAGTCATAATAAACACCACTAAAGGCATCCAGTCATGTTAAACAGAACATTGCAGCCTACCTGCCCATGGGGACTTCTTTAAGGATAGCTCCTCTGTCGACAAGCTTTGCATACTCAGAAGCACGGGAAGTGAAAATNCAGGCGAGTGGGGAGAGTATTTTTTTTTTCAGTTGTCTCCCCTGGATCCTTAATTTTGACATCCCATTGAGACAGAAGAAACCAGAACTCTGCTGGTGAACTTTTCCAAGTAGCAACTTTCAATGCCAACTCCAACCCCTCTCCTTTGGAAGAAAGCACCTCAGAAATCCATTAAGTTTGCTCACCTGCCATTTGGCTTTTGAAATTAGGGGCCTTAGCATTATATATGGTAGATAGATACGACACTTCAAGGTATGAGAAAGTATTCTTTTCCCAGGAGTTTTGTTGCTTATGGGGGAGCAATTTTTTGAGGTGAAAAAGTATTTTCAGGCATATTAGTTCAAGACCTGGAAGTTGTTTGCAGTACTATAAAAGCAAAATCTTACGGCTGGCTTCTTTCTTAAACTCCCCTGAGTTTCTTCAACATTTAGCTCAGGTAGCACAAAGGTGTTCTTATCTTACAGTAATTTGTAATGTAAGTTGTGAGGCTTGGTTTTCACAACCACCATTCACAGCATTATTCACTATCCATTATCTTCCATACGTTTTTATTTTTATGGCAATTATTATTTAAGGAAATGTTGGACATGCCACAGTTTGAATGTCTGCTTATTTCGAAGTTAGGGGGATGCAAGTACTATGGGCTTTGAAACTGGATAGTGCAGCTTTATTTGAAATACATACACTAGAGATCCTTCATCTGAGCAGCTTCAAGTCAACAGTGAACAATCTATCTTAAATACAGCACAGGGTTATTACCCAGATTTAATATGTGCACTGAGTCTGTAATTATATAAGATATCTGACTCTGGGAATCAATCCTTAGATAAAATTATGCCAATGATCACTTTGTTCTTGAAGTGCATCCAGTTCTGTCAAGTTTTATCATGTCACTTAGTCAACTTTATAAATTCTGTTGTATTTTCAGTTCTATCAATTCCATTTGAAAAGGGTGGTGAAGAGTTAAGATTTGTGAAAGAGGTGGAGGCAAGGTGGTTCTTATAGTTAGATACTGTACCAATAGACATTTCCTATGTAAATGGAAAACAAATACCTATATAGAATTGATATGAAAACTCAAAAGGAAAAATACCTGCTTTGTAGTTTAATGTGCACTTGTCCATTAATCTCCTTCCTCACTGTACTCATATAATCATGCTAGATTCTGGAGAAAATACCTGACCTGACTAGTAACAAGATTTTCTCAATCCTCATCCTGTGCTGCTTCTCTGATGCAGAAAAAGCTGAGTTAACATTGAATTCAGTACCATTTATGGTGGGGGTTTTTGTGCTTTTTGCTGTTCTGGTTGTTCACAAAACAACATCTTCCTTGCTGCACAGCTGATAAGAGGTCTTCATATAATACTGCACAAAATCACGTTGATAATGAGTGATTAAAGTATGACAGGGCAAAATCATCGATTATTGCTTTACTGAATGATATACATTACCAGGAGAAACACCAAAGAATATCTATCTTTATTCACTAAGTAAAAATTACAATTTGGCCAAAAAGTACAGATTTAAAGACAAATTGCTTATGGTGCCAAACAGATTATTAACAAAGTAAACGTTCTCTAGAAATGTAAGTTGGGGTGTTCAATACAACTTCACCTAAGAATCTGTCCACAAAAGTCAGAGGAAGTACCTCATCTTCCCACTAAAATGGAAGCAGAGTTATGGAAATTAGAAAACAGCCAAGGATCTTGTCATACTATATGATATTTGATTCAATGCTCGCAATTAACTTCAATGATTACTTTTAAATGTTCTAATTTATGCTATACTGAATGAGTTACTTACTATTTAAACCTAGGAAATATTGAAAACTCACCATATCAGAACTTCAGGCTATGTTGGATTACAGTTTTAACCCATCAAATAAAATGTTTATCTCATGCATTGTGTTCTTTTACTCTGTGGATTTCCATGTGATTTTTTAATGTGAAAGAAATCCAGGTATAGCATGTCTAGAATTTATATATTTATTGTAATTAGCAGAAAACTGGAAAAAGCACAGTTTCTTTAAAAAATCTAGATTGTCTTTCAGAGAAGAATCAGGCTATAAATCCATGTTTCTGTAGGTCTTAGCGAAGGGCTTTTAAAGAGGAGAAGGATAATCTTTGCAGTTTTATTGGACGAGGGAATACCTGGAATCTCACTGCAATACCAATCACTATGCATTGCATAGTTTATTCTGAATAGCTGGAAGGATCCAGAGAAAAGAGAGAGCAGAAAACAAGAAAAGGGAGCAAGAAAGCTAGAAACATAAATGTCAGAGACACAGGGTGAGAGAAGGAGAAAATAAAGTGAACTGAGGAGAAAAAAAAAAAAAAAAGGAACAGATGCCCTTCTATGTCTCTTTTTGTGATTCCAGAAGCATAAAAACAAGGAAACTGAATTTTATATGAAAGCACTGTACAGAGAGCTGGGATAACCTACCGCAGAGCAAAACAGCTTGCCCAAGTCAGGGTTGAATTAGCAGAGCTCTCTTGATCCCTGGCTAAGGGTGGTTATTTCCAATGAGTAATGCTTCCCCAAAAAATAGTGCGGGCCTCCTGGAGAACTGCTAAACCACCATCTGGGAAGCAGTGAAAGGAACAGGGATTAGAACAAAGGTAAATCTAGTGGAGGGGCTTCTTGCAAATGGTGTGAGGCCTCGATGTGGGTGGGTGTAATTAGTGGAAGCCCTTTTTCCTCCTTGGTGTTGAGAATTACAGGAAGAGAGACACACTGGGACATCTCAGAAAGCAGTCCCACCTGATGCTCTGGCAGCTAGGGTCACACATCTTCTGGTCAGCATTTCAGACTGCCAGGAGGCAGACCAAGGTCGCTTTGATACACACAGCATCATACCAGTAGGTACCCGAAAGGGATTCCCTAATACATGGGAGCAAGTTCAGGCACAGTGGCTTTAGGATTGCAGCTTTGGACATCAGCCTGGAAGGTCTCCACATTTCCCAGACACCCTGTCAATCAGCCAAATTGGTTCTCACCAGCATGGTGAGAGGATGTGCAGATGGTGGAAGTAATAGCAGAATTGGAAGAGAGATTTAAGCTTGAGTAGGCAGCAATGATAGATGATTCATTTTTTAAGGGACTCACACTCAAGCAAAGCCATTTGTGCAAGGGACTCCTCATCAGTGTGACTAAGAAGTTCACAATCTGTCCCCAAGTGCTTCCAGCTGTCACATCAAGCTACTAGCATTACTCCTGGTAATTGTGGACAACTACATGAAGAACTGAGAAGGCACCTGACAGTGTGGCGTGCCACACATGACAATAAACCACAGTAATTGTTATGTACCACCTTTGCAGGGCGTTGTAACCAAATGTTTATGTGCAGCTGTCCTTTGGACTCGGTTTTGTCTGTAGACACGGTTTTAGAATACGTCTCTGTTCAGGCTTGATGTTCACCACTCAGTCCTGAGCTTACTTTCCCCAGAGCACAATACCATACAGCCGTTCATGAGCGTCTTGCATCCCTGCAGCATACACATGCGCCGTTCGTATAGGCAGAGTGCATGTGTGTACCACTGCCGTGCAAAGCAGCCATCCCAGTCTCTGCGAGGTACGTGGCGGGGTTATCAGCAAGTTGAGAGATGATGCTGGGCCTCTTGGGTGGGCCCTGCTACATGAAGCCTCCCTTGCAATGCACTGCACCCTTGCAGGAGGGGTGAGCTGGGAGTGCCCTCAGGAGCTGACTGGGAAGTTCCCAGCTGACACCAGTTTGAGGAGATCTGGTGTGCAGTGTGCTGGTTAATTAACTTTTGCCTGAATTTTTTCGGTCACCTGAATCTGCATGGCTGCAGGCAGCAGATGGGGAGGTGGAGAAGGAGGAGGAGTGAACATGAACACAGGTGCACCCACAGCTGCCACTAGAGCACAGTAAACGGGGAAATTACTGTGATCGTTTGATTGTTATTATTATATAGAAGAAATCAAATGTTAGGGAATTCAGAAACAGGCACCATTTTTTCCTTTTCTTGCTACACTATTTTTATTACTTTTTCTTCACCAGCTTTCAGCTGTGATGAGAGTTTCCAAAGCGTGTTTTACAATGTGGAAATCATTTGAAATGCATTATAAAAATCTATGAATATGCTGCACAGGCATATTTTAAACATCTTAGTATTTCCCTAAAGGCATGCTATTCCACTTCCAGCTTTTTTAAGACCGTGAAGGAGATTACCCATGCTGTTCGTAAGATTTTTCACAAGGCTTCCTAACTTAAGATAGAGTTAAAAGACAAGACAGATCTTCAGGCATAAACTGAGATTTGTAAAGTTAAGTTTTGCATTTGTTGCAAGGGAAGAACTATTAGACGTAACAATTAATAGCCCAAAAGAGCAGCTGCATTACGCACCTAGCCCTCCCAATTATGCTACTGATAAAGCAGTTACATTATACTCATATTAATAGCGTACTCACTCAAACCAGCTTAAAAATAACTTTTTTTTTTTTTGCAAGTTAGATGTAAAGTCAGTATTATGAGTTCACAGTTTGATGATTTTCCGGTGCTATTTTAGATGGAAGCGTAATTAGTTATCACTTTCTCAGCGTGTAAGGCTCACTCATATATATATCAGTTGAACAGCTCTCCATAGAATAAAAGTTGTTTTTAAGAATTTACTGTACTCAACATAAGCATCAAAACATAGAAAAAAACAGATCTAACCTGTACTTGGAGCTGATAGCTGCCTTCTTTTGAGAGTGTACTGGAGCTGTTTTAGCTGTGATTTACATTTTCTTAGACACTAACACCATGGGGTTGATTTTACTCCTATATTGGAAGGGCAACAAGGTGAAAGAGTTATGTGCCTGGGTTTTCTGTGTTTACCTTGCATGTGATAAGTGATAAACTATAGAGCTCCACATGGACAAATATATACCAAATAACAGCCTTGAGACAAGTGTAGGTAAACAGTTACAGCAAAAAGCGTTTATTATTTTTGGTTTAAGCTTTGAGACGTGAAAACTTCAGACGTCATTGCACAATGTGGCACTTGCCAAACAGGAGGTTGCAGGAGCTTATTCTTTTTTCCAGAGTACAAAATCAAGCAATGCTTTGGAGAAAGCTCTGTTCTTCTGCCGTCTCTTTCCCTGCTCTTCCATCAAGCAGCAGTAGCATTTAGTGATGTTCCCCTGCCCCAGGATGGCAGAAGGAGCTGGTGTGGTGCTGTGTGATCTGCACATCCCCTCATCGTTGCCAGTTCTGCAAAACCAATTTTACTGCCTGGCAAATGATCTGCCGCTGTTCCCGGCTTCCTTCCGACCAGACAGAGGGGCAGCTCGTGCCAGACTCCCACTGGCATCTATAAAATTGTCTACTGCAGAGCTAATGGGGGGAAAATGATAAAATGTGGCATCAATGTTTGTTCCTCAGGGGTTTGGGGGAGAAAAACACCAATTAATCAGCTCTTTAAAAGCTCACATCACAATGTATCAGTATAGAAACAGGCTGGATAGGCTGGTACAGTTAACAATACTCTTGTGACCTCTGATTAGGGATCTTGCATCAGCAGTCAACACAGGGGAGCCAAAATGATGATTATTCAGTCACCCTTATGATCGTCTTTTTATACACATGAATTATTTACGTAGTACAGGGTACTTACGCACTTCTTAATTAAAACTTGCTTTTTTCACTCAGTTATACCCCTAAGATCTCTTTAGAGCGTGTAATCCTTCTAACGGTATTTATTTCACACTCATTATTCCATAGTTTGTTTAATGTTATCTTTCATTGTGTAAATAGAAAATCCTTCAGTGCAGAATACTTGTGGGAAAGGATTCCTTCACACTGAGAATTTCTCTTGAGAGAGAGAGATATGGGTGATGTTTTGAATGTTGAAGCCCAGAATTCCCAGGAACCCACAAAATTTTTTCAGCTACACCATTTTCTACTTACTCTTCCATTTTCAGTGTGGCATGCTCATTTCACCCTTTCTTAATCTTACCCGTTGGTCTTTGTTCTGAGGTCCTCTCTTCCACTGTAGGGTAATACAGATCCTAAATCAACAGAGTCTTGACTCCAGAAAAAGACCGCAAAGCTCTATTGTGATACAAATGATCAGCAACATAAATTGCTCATCACTCACTGTTCATCACAGTCTCTGAAGAGCACCAAAAATAAGACACTTATTTATAAATAGCTTAGCCTGCTAGATTCCAGTGAAACTCAATTTTGGATCTTCCCACCATTTTGACAGTGCATATAAATATGTAATATGTAGTTGTGTGAAAGTTAGCTGTGCTGCGATGTCCTCCTTGGGCATTCACAACCCTTACAGGTTTACAGCAAAAGAATAAATTGCAAATTGAGACCTGTGGTGGGATGTAGCATGCCACATGATTAGCATAAGAAAGATGCTTTGCTTGAGGGAGGATGAGAGCTCCTTGCTCAGATCATACTGCTCTTGTATTCCTCCCCAGAAGGATACTTTAAGAGGTTGAAGTGAGAATTCACAGTGAATAACATACCTGCTAATCATGGACATTTTTTTCTGCCTGAAAACCACCTGAAATTTCTGGAACAAGCACAAACAATATAGGCATTAGGGATAACTGCATCCCAGAGCCTTCCAAAAAATGTACGAAAGTGTTTCCTTTTACTTCACTGGCTTTGAACAGGGACCAGCTTCAGATATGGTTTTGTTTACTTGGCACATGATTTTTTTTTCTCTTCCAATCTGATAAACACAGGAATCAGAGATATACATGGAAGCTGCAAATACTGTGAGTGTTCAGTGTTGCTATTCATTTTCTATGACCATTTGTCCTAATGTAATTTGATTACTAGAATGTTCCCAAAAAGCAAATGTTGAGAAGAACAAGAACAGCTGAAGCGAATCATTTCATCCATGTATCTATGTGTTGTTTCTGATGCAACTGCCATTATTAAAAAAAAACAAACCAATATATTCAGACTTCCTGTTCATTTAAGTGTGGCATGGCTTTGCTTAGGATGAGGAACTAGTACAATAGGATCTGTGGCTTGTTGCTGAGATATTAAAACTATATTCATAAGTGAACATAACACTTCTATTAACTTTAACTTTTAATTTTCCCTGACTTTACCTTATTTTCACCAGAGAGTTCTCTTCTCTTAAAAATCTACAGAAAGCTATTCACTCACTAAGATGAAGGATAATTCAGACAATTCATCTTTTTTGTGGATCCATATTGTGCCAATACTATGAGAGAAAATGCATGTCTTTTGAGAGTCATATAAAATTATTGCAATCTTATTAGATAATAATAAGCAGCAAAATGGCTCATTATTGTCAGTAAGAGGGGGAGAAATTACTATGCAGTTTGACCACTGAGCAGTGGACTCAAATGGGAAATTCAATCATGTCCAACACAGTTAACAACACATGAGAAAATACACTGGGTTGAATACTGGAATAGTTACTGGTCTACCGGTCCAGTCACAGAGAAGTCCAGCTGAATTTCTTTGCTTTGGCAGTTTCCTCTGGAACATTAAAAGTTGTCCAAGGCTGTCTAAATTAGCAGTAATCCATTGCGTGTCTGTAAACAGAGTGCTGAGTCTGCATGTGCATTTGACCACTGCCCAATGTAATGATGATGTGGTCACCATTGGAGCTATTGTGTGGTGCCGTGGCATCCATCCTTCTTAAGAGTATTAGTGGTGAGAGGAAGAAACAAACAACCCAGAGAGCAAGTTTCCTGACGTGCACAAAACTGGTTTTTGCACAGGACTTCATCTGACCTGAGTGGTACTTCCAGTTGCACAGTGTGGGCCAGGAGACCAGCATTGATCTCCTGGTGGGAGAAGGGAATTAGACTAGACTAGACTAGACTGGCTAGATGAATAGTTTGGGTTAGAGGGGACCTTCAAAGCTCATCAAGTCCAACCCCTGCCATGAGCAGGGACATCTTCACCCAGATCAGGTTGCTCAGAGCCCCGTCCAGCCTGGCCTGGGATGTCTCCAGGGATGGGGCATCTCCCACCTCTCTGGGCAACCTGGACCAGTGTTTCATCACCTTCATTGTAAAAAAATTCCTTTTCATGTCTGGCCTGAATCTCCCCTCCTTCAGTTTATAACAATCATTCCTTGTCCTGTCGCAACAGGCCCTGCTAAAAAGTCTGTCCCCATCTTTCTTATAGGCCCCTTTTAAGTACTGAAAGGCCGCAATAAGGTCTCCCTGGAGCCTTCTCTTCTCTAGGCTTAGCAACCCCAACTCTCTCAGCCTGTCCTCACAGCAGAGCTGTTCCAGCCCTCTGATCACCTTGGTGGCCTCCTCTGGACCTTCTCCAACAGGTCCATGTCTGTCCTGTGCTGAGGGCTCCAGAGCTGGACGCATGACTGAAGTCAATCCCTTTGCCTTCACTGTGAGCTTAGAGGGCCTTCGCACCTCTTTGCCTGATCCCCGCCACCCCCAGTTTAACAGCCCACATTTGTGTCAATCAATATGCTCAAGCGTGTGTAAAAGCTTCAGTCATCTTAAGAGTGATCTCCAAACAAATGTTGGTTACCTTTCAGAAAAGAAAAGCAAAACTTTCACAGAAGATCCTGCTTTCTGTGAGTGTCTCTCTCCCTCCCTTTTATTCATACACCTGGCTGGCTGTTTCACTCCGATTTTTAAGGATACATCCTGGAGTACCACCAAGGGTTTTCTGCAGGTGCTTTTACAGAATATTTCACTTCCTCGGCTCAGACAGTGCAGTGCAGCCTCTGTGTCAATGCAAAATATCAAAGCAATATCACAGCAAAATTCAGAGCTTACAATTTTGCACCTTCCCTTGTCATTATGGGGGACTTCAACTTGCCAGATGTCAACTGGGAATATCACACTGCTGGCACCAGCAGGTCCAGAAGATTTCTAAAGCATCTGGGTGATAACCTCTTGGTACACATACCAAGGGAACCGACCAGGAAAGGTGCCTTCCCAGATTAGATTCTCACTAGCAGAGAGGGTCTTGTGGGAGTAGTGGCGACTGGTGGCTTCCTTGGCCACAGCGACCACAAAGCAGTCAGTTTCAAAATCTTTGCTAATAGGAGGAAAACTACCAGCAAGACCTTAACACTAGATATAAGAGAGCAGACTTCAGGCTGCTCAGAGAATTAGTAAGATTCCCTGGGAAGAAGCTTTTCAAAGTGTTGGGGTCCATCAGTGTTGGCCGTTTTTTAAGTACCATCTACTAAAAGCACAGGACCAGGCAATTCCAAAATGCTGAAAATCTAAGAGGCAAGGCAAAAAGCCAGTTTGGTTGAGCAGGGATCTTCTTGAAATACAGTGAAAAAAGAAGTTACATGGTCAGTGGAAACAAGGTCAGGCAACATGGGAGGACTACAGAGATGCTGCTCGCCTCTGCAGGGAAGAAATTCATGCTGCCAAAGCTCAATTAGAATCGAAGCTGGCCAGTACTGTGAAGGACAATAAAAAAGGCTTTTTAAAACACATTAAAGGCAAACTAGAAATCACATTGGCCCATTACTTGATGAACATGGTCGGTTTATTAACAGGGACATAGACAAAGCCGAGATGCTTAATGCTTTCTTCACCTCTGTCTTCAATACCGATGGTGGACTTGGGGGCCCCCATAACCCTGACCTAGAAAACCATGGCTGTGTGAATGATAAGCTCCTAATGAACCTGGAACTTGTACGAGATTTGCT